>DWJH01000614.1:0-10049 GCA_018248735.1 Tagiades litigiosa | reverse complement strand
CAAGAATGGAGGAGGGGTGAAAAATTACAAAATTAGTGTAACGTACTTTATGGATGACCCCTGTCATATTTTTACAGACTTTTAAAAAACGTTTCTGTTATTTACCGCCAATTCGTTATACGATAACTGTTATAATTAGCGCATTATAACGCTAATCACGTACGTACCGAAGTTTATTACGCAACACAGTTTATTGATTCCCTTTGCATTGAGACGTGGCCTTAACACGTAGTTCTCAGCTGACAATACACGATATTATCAATTTGGCCTAACCATCTTATTCAGAGAGGGCCGTCCTTAAGTATCGGACCACTACTAGATTATCATGTTATCAATTTTTCTATAACCTATATGTTTGTGATGGTAACGACTACAAGTTCGACGAGGTCAGTACTACTACGAGTCAACTTTTTAAAACGATTCAATTAAATTCATTTCTATGTATTCTGCCAACGCCAAGTTACATTTAAGTAGACCAACGTAGGCCAGTAGAGTAGCCTCAGGACCATTCTCTTGTATGAAGTCGGTTTTCGGGGTGAGAGTTAAAAACCAAAAGCGAGCAGGCCCGGAAAAATACCTTCCCTTTTGGTTTGGCAATACTTATAAATAAAATATCCGCCAGTACACATATAAAGTATACATTACTAAAAGCCTTTTACGTACTTTAATCATAACACTTAAGGACAAGAGTTGCAACCATAAAAAGTATCACTAAACGTGTTTTTGTACACGGTCGTACTCATATCCGTATTTTGACGTAAAAGTTTGATTTAAAACTTTTCCGTGATTTTCAAGAAACAACAGAATTGAATTTTTTTTTCAAAATACAACATTAATTTTTTTTTTAATTTTATTTTCGGTTGGCTTTAGCTCTCTTCGGCTACCGTCATTAAAGGGATCTAGGGATTTCTATGGGTTCTAGGGAAATAATAGATACTTAATTAAAAAAAAATTACGTCATTTGTCCATCTTCAATAGGAGTTTTCGTATATATTTTTACTTTAGTTTGGGAAAGTATCCACCGAGCAATAATTTTACAGCCAATCTATATTATATCGTAGACCATTTGGGAAAACATTTTTTATCGTTACCATTATTGGTGAAGTATTTGTTATCGGAACTTTTGTGGGCCGAATCAAATCACACTGTTATTGTTTGAAGCAGTACGTATGCACCGAGTGCACTGACGCGCATTAGATAAGTAGCACAAAGCACATATTAATGTCAAGATTACAACAGTAGCGAATTAAACAAGAGGACATTTATTTTACCACCAGTTCGTACCCGGCGTCGCGCGGATAAATTCAATGTATCTACAGCGGTTTACGATCATCATCAGGTTTTCCGTCTGTGCGTTCTTTTACCAAAAATATCAATACAATTTGAATGCAGAATCGTGATATTGCATGGTACAATTATTGCACCATTTTCGCATATTGAGAATTTTACATATTCATTTTTCCTTAATTAATTTTACGTGATTTTTTCCGGTGGGCTCATTCAACAAATCATAAATCATAAAAATGTCGTCGTTCTTAAGTTACAAATGATGTAAATAACTCTGCTTTGTTTTAATTATCTAGATGCGAAATCAGCACGTGCAAAGTTTAATCGTACAGAAAAATGTATTTGTTCCTTTGTATCAATACTTTAAAAGATAAGCCAAATCAGTACATTTGCACTCAATCATATTATTACTAGAACTATGTTAAATGGGTTGCGAAAAGATTGATATTCATAAATCTGTAATGTGTAGATTAGATGTATAATATTTATGTATATTTTGGTTTTTATTGCCGTACATTGTTATATGTGAAGTGTATTTTTTAGTCTACTTCTTTTATAATGTTTAAGTTTAAGAACTGCCTTAATTTTTTCTTCACAAGGCTGACTAGCAGAGAACGCTTTCAGGCATTAAGACTATGTAGTATATTTTGTTAACACTTAAAGTTAAAAAAAAAACAATATATCAAAAATAAACATTCATTATCATGTATAATACGCATGACGTTGCTACTGGTAATACAAAAGGAATTATTTGGTCCTTGTTATCACGACATGTAGGCCAAACTAAGGCAGGGCACATTTACACCCGGTGCACTCACGCACAGTGAATAATTATATTATTATCAAGATTGCAAAGATAGTGTAAAGAATTTGATGAGATTTAGTATCTAATTTCAATTATTAATGTCCCGTATGTCGAAAATAAAATCGGTTTACGAGTTTGCCTCGTATACTTGCCAATCTTTTTGTAGACCTGGATTATAGCACGTTTTTAGAATAGCGTTTATTATCTTAAATTTACAATTAACCTTTTTAGTGTAAAATAATGCGGAATAAGAAAATAACAAATTTCAAATTACAGGAAGTTTGCCATGCAAACCAGTACGGCTAATATTGAATTTGAACATTTTGAGTTTGACTTGAATTTCAAAAGCTTTCACCTCGATAAAACACAAAGAATACAGCCACAGTAATTAATTTAATTATTTCGCAATATTTTATGTACAAGCAGCTCAATTACGATTTTGTTATCTGTATAGATTAAAAAATATATACTTAATAATGTAAGATCACGATAATAAATCTATAACTATATAAATTGTTGCACATCATTATAATTACATGTAATGTATATGCTTGCATTCAAACAAGATTGTTAGCAACCTACTAATCTTAATTAACCTATATTACACTAACTTAATTAACAAATTCGTGCTGAAGTAATGTTAACATTTCGTGTGTTAATGTGTGTTAATTTTTGTCTGTTGAAAAGGGTCATTAAAGGGTAAATAAAATATGCAGCTTAAAACATTTTTCATTTTAAATTATTAAGTTTATCACTATAATTTGATTTAGACACAGATTTCTATTAAATTTATAGTTTACCAACACACTCACAAATATATTTTATGTGCAATTAAAATATAATGTAAATGTGATAAAAACTTGTTTTGTAAGTTAAGACATCATATTTCATAACAGAATGAGCAAAAACTTATGTAATTTTTATGAAAGATTAGGAAACATGCCATTCTCCTGGCAATATATGGTCAATTTAGCTAATAACAAGAACTATCCTGATGAAGATAATCTGTCTGTCTGTATTAGATGTCTGTCTTTTGATATAAAATCACAAAAGTCAATAGCAACTATAAATATAAAAAAATAACTTACCTGTTGCCACCCAAAAATTTTGGAAAATATCTTTTTGGTAGGAACATTGCAAAGGCAGCCATAAAAACCCATAATATGGCCAGTTCATCAAGCAATTGTCCTAAAAATGAAAATATTAAATATTAAAAAAAAATGCAACAAGTTTAACAGTTTCAAAATTATTTAATTATATATAAACTTAATTATAATAATAAATATACCTTCACAAGGTAATATTAAAAAAATAAACTAGGATCTTACCAACAAGACTTAATGTAGCATGAAAGTAGGCTGAACTAAGGCCTACCACCATCAACAAAACCCATAGAACATTTATGGCTGGATTGAAAAATTTAGAATATTCTTGAAATAGATGGATGAGCACTGGAGGAAATAAAAAGAAAAGGATGTTGCTCACCTAAAACAAAGGAGACGTCATAATATTATGAAATAGGTAATTAAAACAAACCAAAAATTGCAAAGTTATATGCAGTAAATTTAAATGGAATATTTTACAACATTATTTAAAAGTTTTGTTTATGAATTTACACTAGATCAGATTTAATTCAACTGAAGACAATTTTTTCCAAATACGCAGAAATACTTACGGTGTTCACGAACTCAGCTATAACTGGGGAAATTGAGTAATTTGACTCACACCAGTCCACGGGTGAGCTACCACGCTCCAAATGTGACCACATTTTTGTTATTCTGATGTTCTTTGTTTACTTGCACTGAGAATTTTAAATGTAAATGAAACAAAACATTACCTCTATTGATATTTATAATTTGTAGCAAAAAGAGTATCTGCAAAATTTTGTTAAACGAAAACTATTTTTTCATTCAATTGCAAGCACCTATCTAATTCATTTTTAATTTACGTACAATTTTCAAAATAGACACACAACGCGTTATTAAATTGTGGCAGCCGCACGCTGAATAAAAGACTTGAAGACAAAATTGAAAGACGAAGTCGAATTGAAGGCTGAAGCAGTGACTGACAGATGACATAAGCCAAAGGTGTCTGTCACTACTCTGACATAACGTTTTATATAGATTGTCGAGCTCGTTCAGAAATATATTTTAATATTCTTTTACTGGTATTTTTCTTTCTAAATGTCCGGTTTTGTTTCTTTTCTTCAGTGAAAAGTAGAAATACGTATGAAATATATTAATTTTATTTAAATATAATAAAAAAAAACACTAAGATAAATAAGTAATGAAGGTGCTCCTTGTGAAAAAACTACCCAACTAAGGGTTGTTAATTTCCTACTTTTTACGTAAGTAAATACAGACCTAAGTACCTATCTACAACCCATCCCATGGACTACTAGATTGTTAAACAACTTTCACGTATATTTATTTCTTATCATAAACGGTGGTTATAAAAATTTGAAGTGACAAAAACCTTAATGCTATAATTAAATAGTATGAAATAATAAATTATTACAAATTTTAGGAAGGAAAACAACCATTTTAGATAAAAGTGGTACAGTAGTTCGTCTATATTGGTATAATGATTACTAACCTGGAAAACAGCGAAAGTTAGTACACACAGTTACTTATATTTAGTTATGTTTCTAACAAGTTGAAAAAAAAATTACTTAACACAACATCTTCATTCACTTCAGCCACCTCAGCAACGGAAATAGATTTCGTAGAACACTGGTCATGTTCTAATGTCCAGCAAGAAGTTTTAAGAGGGCTACATCTTCGCCAAGAAAAATGTTTACCAAAATCAAATGAAACTGAATGCGACTTTGTTCATAGTAATTTTGACTTGAAGTTACGCTCTAAAAGGTATTTAAATTATGTCGTGTGTATTCATAAAATTTAATTACCTACTTAAGAACGTGGCTACACTCGTGTGATTTGTGTACATCTAAATCCAAAGATATTTTAGAGGACCAAAGAATGTTTTTTTATTGTGTTAAGAGTAACAAACGAGTGCACATGAGATCAGTAACTCACCTTCAGCAGCTAAATTGTCCTATGTGTGGACAGACACAACCTCGTTGCTAATCTTGAGATGTAGGCTGGTTAAATCCTGGGTATGCAGACAATATTAGAACTAACCTCCCAAGAGTGGCATTTCAGGCGAAATACATGTGCTAGTAGTCCTGTCGGGCCTATATAGACTCTACATAAACACTACAAGTATGTTAATTCGGTGTAAGCCACTCTTACCATTTTTATCGACAGAGAAAAGTGTAAGGACTTCAAATTAAGTCTTCAAAGACACAGCAAAAATTCATCTTCTATACATCAGCGTAAATGTCGAATTCGAAGAGCAAAGACGAAAAATAAAAAGAAATACGCAGATCGACAGTGTCCCCTTAGAATCGTAGAGTTGGCAGAACCTTTGAAACGTCGTTGCTTAAATGCATGGAAAGACAACAGCCATGTACTTCCAGGCTACATGGTAATATTCCAGTTAGTTGCACATACTTATTGTACATATTTTTAAATATAAAAGGTATATTTAGCTGTGAAATATTCTAAGTGTAATAATAATTAGATTCGTGTTGGTTATTTTTAACATGAATTTGCCAGTATCAGGCATTTAATGTAAAACCATTTTTTCTTAGATCGAGCGTTTAAGATCTTGTGTCATGGACGAAAAACCGGTGGTCCAGATTTCAGATGCAGCCTATTATTTTAAAAACAAAAAAAAATTACCAAAGATAAGGTACCATCGTAATCAAAATTAAACGTTAAATATTCGTTAAGAAATGACTATTTATAATTTACTAATATTCCAGCTCTGCGAAAAAATTTAAATCAAGAACTAAACATAGTATCCAAACAGACTTTATGATACTATGCTCAATATTAGGATACAAGATAATACAGAAATTAATGCCATCATTAAACATTACGCTGAATACAGAGTATGTTAAAAAGAGAATACTTATTTTTCCTTAGGTCTGATTTATTATTTCTGATTTATTTATGCTAATTTATTACAAGAACCTCTTACTTTACTTTCTTTTTAGATTGGCCAAGTTACACAACATCGTAAGCAAAGATATGAATAGTTTTTTGCAAAATAAGAAAAGTAGAGGAGTTGATAAATCCGATATAAACGATAAAATCCTTGCCGACATATCAAAAAAGGTTTGCCTCATAAACATGTAGTTTTTGTTGTGTAGTCTGCCATCGTAAAAGTATTAATTAAGGAATGCTAAATTTTAATTAAATAAAGTCAAATTTTGATCGCAAACTTATTATATAAAATTTACAATAATTTTAAAAATATATTACTAAATTTTTTACTTACCTTAAGGTCACAATATGGATTTCTAGAATTCTTGATGAGTCTTCGGAAAAACTATTATTGGAGCAACTTGCTGGTGAGTGTATGGATAATGAATATCTATAAGAATTGATGGATGTAGATTCAAAAACACAATTCTTATTATTACTTACCATTTAACTCTTATCAACAGCGATACACGTTACTGTTGTTTTTTCTACGAGTTTTTATGGACCCTTTAATGATTTCTTTCAGAATTGGAGGAGGAAGAAGGTCATGTATTCGATATAATTGATGAATTACTTGACAGCTTGGAGGTAGGAATTTTAGCATATATTTGATATTACATTCAAACACTTTCTATAAATTTCCTTTTTTCGCAGATCGTCTGTGATTCCGCTAGCTCCATCGAATCTAGTAACACGACAAGTAACAGCGAAAGTGTATGTGAAATATTAGTTACAAAAGATGAAATAGGCAGTGTAAGCAGTGTTTATGAAAAAATCGAAGACAATACCGAAAAAACAAGTAACATACAAGAAACTACAGTTGTACCCGTGGATAAAGATCAACAACAAGCCGAAACAGAAGATGAAATTAATTTAGACACTGAAATAAATACAGAAAATGAAATAAGGGATCTTGTGACAAGAGTTATAGAAGACAGAATTGACCATGTGATCGACAATATTGTCAATTTGGAAGATGATAACAACATAATTATTGTTTCTAACGATATTATAGATCCAATTAATTTATCGGCAAGTATCGAAAACACGAATGCTGTACCTCCATATGATGAGATAAGCGATTTACCAAAAACTACTGATTATCATAATATCAAAAAGGATATTGCATCGCTATTAGACACAATTTTACAAGAAGCAAATACTGTGGATCATTTGTATGAAAACTTTGAACAGTCTGATTCTGCTCCCGATGATCTTGTTGATAAAAATCAAAATAGGCAAGACAAATTTGTTGAATTACAAAATGATGAAGCTGCAGTTGACGACGTTTTAAGGGATGAAGATCTTGACGAAGGAACTAAAAAAGTAAAATTTTCTAATATAAATATGGGTAATCATATGCAAATACTTAGTCATATAATTTCAAACCTATTTATCTTTTTATATAACCAAATAAACGAAATTTTATATTTCAATGTACATTATTAGAAACTTGTTAAATGTTTTTCAGTACTATTAAGTATATGTTTTAATTACAGAAAACAAAAAGAGATTTTCAGGAATAGACGAGTAAGATTTTTGTATTTCGTTACGTTTTAGTTAAACAGAAACCTCTACAAATTTCAATGTGATAGTGATAATGTGACTTTATTTTAAGGAATTCGAGTGAGCCATTATCGTACGAATATAAAGACCCCGTAGTATTGAAATCTTCAAAGGATTATATTTTATCGCATTTCAAAGTAGCAGCACCCAATCCAGATTTGTTATGTAAGTTTTATTTCTACATAGCGAAATTTTTAGAATTACTTTGAAAAAAACCTTTGAATCATTATATTTTTTTTTATTATAGATCATGTCGATGAGAAGTGGCCCGAATATATTCTACCCCCGTTGATAAAAGCTACAGAAAGTGCGATTAAATCTGTATCATCTCTGGGAAGAATTATAGAAACTGATGAATATAGCATAATATCAAAAAATAATGATGGAAGCTCTGTAACGAAGATCATCCACGACGTACAAGAAAGACGAACGTCTGCTTTTGAAACGGTTCCAATAATTTATGAAGATACGCTTGCAAATTGTATAGACAGTGAAAGTATAAAGACATTACAAAATAATTCTATCGCAGAACTTGGTAAAGATTGGCAGTTTGGTGATAAATCATCGTTGGAAATAAATTTCATAGACCAGGAGCATACGCTCGAAACTCGACGGTCAAATGAAACTGATGAGAGAGAAAACTACAAAATACTTCAGGATTGTGGAGATGTAAGAAGAGGGAAATTAGACATTCCCAAGCCAATAAGAATAATATCATCTACAGAAAAAGCGATAAAGAATTTTTCAAAAGATAATACTACCGTTAAAATAGCCAAGTCAGTCAACAAAAAAGTGCAAACTAGTCCTGAATCTTCGTTCAGTAATGGTAAGTAATAACCAAACAATACAATATCTAATACATAGACAACATTCATTATAAAAAGGATACAAAGGGCACAGGTATTTGTTGCCCTTTTAATGTTGACTATTCACCCATGGGTAGCAACGAGAGTGTCTAAAAGTGTTGACCAAACTACAGGTAAACAATCCGCTAATGAAATCCGAAGGTGGTGTAGTGGACTAGAAAATGTGATTACAAATTTGATCTTATGGGCGTCTTGGATTCAAAATATTTGTTTAAATGTCAATCTTTTAAAACAAGAAGGTAAACTGCTTTTAATAATGTTAACACAAAAGTATATAAAATTTTTAATATAATTATACAGGAGGATAATTTTTATGCATTTTGCGTGACCATGTGAGGTTTAGGAGGTAATATAAAGTAGACGTGCAGCTAAAAATGTTGAGACATTAATCGTATACACTCATAATAACTGCTAACACGTAGTCACAGAGACATTAATTTATACATTGTATGTTGATGTTCGTTTTATAATAGAATCTAAATAACGTTTAAATTTTTAATTTCGGTTAAACTACTAAATTAAAAAAAAATTAAACCGTTTTAATTTTTTCCAAGCAGAAAAAATCTACTATAATAGATGTTATTGTACGAAAATGCGTACTAAAAACTGGGCCAAATTAAAAAAAAACGTTGATCGAGATGCGCATCTATGGTCTGAATTGAGAAAACGTCTGAGCCGTGGATTAAAAAGATATCAAAGCCATTATTGTTTGAAACAGGTTCGTAAATTGCATGCATCTTTGTTCAGACGTAAACCTCATTACGTTTCCTGGGATGAACCTATTTTACAAAAAATTGATAGACTGAGGGGGTTTTAAACTATAAAAATGTAATTAATTTGTCAGATTTTTTGAAAAAGCAATGAAAAAAGATGTATGGTAGGTATACATTTATTTAGTTTTAAACTAAAAAGATTAAATTTACAAATAATATTAATATTATTTATAATTCAAAACTTACTAATAATAACTTTCAGTTACAGACTTCATCCACCCAGGCAAAGCTACATACTCAAGCTTGTGCATGCAAATGTAACAACCAATTTAAGAAGAGTATATTACCAAATATGTGACCACCAGAAATATATTTTATAATTGTAAACTATTATAAGTCTGTCACTAAAAATAAATAAATAAATTTAAAGATTACATTCAAATTAAATGGTGTAATAATTAATTTGTATTTATTTTTATGGTTGAAAGATTACAAATTGGACAGACCGGCCATTGGGTGAATATCTCATCAATACAACCAATAGATTTCTGACTTTGTAGACCAGCTTTTTTGGCAGCATTCTCTAAAGTATCCAATTACAAATAACACAATTAATCACTTCTTGTCTTATTACTTAAAATGTACAGTAACTTGATTAAAATCATATTTCCTTATATAGGAATCTCTACAGCCTGCAAATATCCATTTGCCATTAAACGATACATCTCGTATCCCATCACAGTCGGAGCCTGTTAATTGT
>DWJH01000613.1:0-10056 GCA_018248735.1 Tagiades litigiosa | reverse complement strand
AATATAGCAGTGCTTTTTGAATGGTTGTGTCCTCTTCTCAGTTTAAAAAATTCTTCTTGTGCGATTTCAAAGTTCTCTTTTGATTCCATACTTCTAAAAGGGTAGTCATTTTTAATTTTTCGAATTTCATTTCGCAATGTTTAATATTAAGTTATATTGTTTGTTATTGTTCAGTCACCACAAGAAGTTAATCAGACCGAGACAAAATACAAAAGTCGAAACCATTTGTCACAAGCTCATCACAAAGCATACCTACGCAGCTGTTACGCGAGAAGAATTTGTTTTTGAACTCGCATGTGAATGCTTAATTTTGTACATTTTATTTTTATCATTAAATCATAAACATTTACTGAATATTGTAGAACTAAATGACATAATTAGTAAGTGTTAAAATCATGATATTAGACTGTTTTTTATGTAAAAATTCTAAATTAATAAATCTTTCTAATATAAAAAATTGAGAAACGCCTGTAATGAAATCTTCTCAATCAAAGAAAAACTATATTCACCTTTAATGTACGTATACAACTATACATCATAAATAAACATTCTGTTTTCAAAGCTGATTGAAATAAAGGGTCGTAACCAAAAAGCGAAATAGCGAAACCACTCGTAGCTTTAAAACAAAAAGTACTGAATATAAAAACCCTCTCTCTTGAAACAAAATTTCCGATGTAAAATGCTGAGTGGCTGCAGTTCAGCCGGCCGGGCCGGACGGGCTCTCTACAGCCTCAAATGAAATAACCCTTTACCCTACAGATCGATACACTACTTCAGTACTAAATCTAGACTTGTATTCTTAGAATTACCACCATCTCAACCTTTAGCACCATGATTATTGTCACTGCGATTTTTGTTTGTACTCATGCAAATATCATCACACGTTCATGCGAGCTACTAACAATATCTCGGAATATAATAAACGTTTATGATCCCTTTTTTTCTCATAAGCCGTTAGCAACTGTAACACCTTGCAGTTATAAATTACATAAGAAAATTTTCAAATTCCAAGGCTCGCATGACGTAATCCGTAGAAAGCCATTATATCTGTCAGGAAATCTCATTTCCGGCTCGAGAAAAACGGACTCGGGCGGTTCGGAAGTGGGTCGCAAAATACTCACGAACGTCAATATTCGCCATTACCGATTTTATTTCCCTCATGATTATATACCAAACCTTTTCCTCATTAATCCTTTATTATCTTGTGCAATGCATATGTATAAATAGTTCTACCAGTAATTTTGCCTGCCTATCGGTGTTTCGGTTTTAAAAAGGAATGTTTAAAAAATTGAACAACTATTTAAAATATACAAATTAACATAGCATAGGTACTTACTTGAATGTAACTTACTGTGTGTACTTAAATATTATGTAAAATATAATTTATATATACTAATGATTGATTGTGTGATTTTTGTGTAAATGTGAATAAAGTAAGCAGTGAGTGCGAAGATATATCGCGAATTGATATGGTATACAATTCATAAATTTAACTATGCTGCTCATGGTAGAGATGTGTTAATATGACTTAGTGATAATCGCACACCTACATGTGTTAAAGCAAGCTATCTTTGTCATAATTCCCACACTCGCAATGCTAATTATGTAATAAGAACAGGCCCGGGTTTATGTAAATTATGCTTCCGTCGCTTATCTCCCTGTAACCTCTCGGGCTCTCGTAATTACGACTGTAGGTACAGATAATTGTCTGGAGATTTGGCTCTATATTTCAGAGGTTTTGTGAACATTATCCACTTTTAACAGCGCTAGAGATAAAAACGTATAATTCTTTTGGATGTTAATTTTAGATACATTTTTAATACACTTCCAAGAATTAGTGGTGGTCATATTAAGTGAAGAATACCATCCCTAATTTTATTATTAAAAATAAATTATGTAACCTCCAATAAAAAACATGTCATTCAATAATATAAACAAAAAGCTAAATAATTATTTATAACAAGCTTTATAAACAGGTTCCTTTCCTTTTCATTGAAATTTGCAGTTTAAACAGTCTTAGTCACTTGGAACTTTATCTACCTTCCCCAACGTGAAGTGCAGATAAAATATGAATGCATAGTTCACGCATAGTGCTTACTAATCCCCATTCCCGTGTATTCCAAAGCCGACAAGGCGTGTTACTGCCACTTAAGTAGCTGAGAAAAGTTTGCAATGAAAAGCTTCCGTCTGAGTAAGGGCGTTGGGTTCTCGAATCTTCATAGCTATTATATGTATAAGTAATAAAAGTCTTATATTCGTAAAGCAAAGAGTAAAAAAATATATTTATCTGCTAATAACCAATTATTTGCAGATAAATATATTTTTTACCCTATTAAATATTCATAACATCGAGAAACAAATCGTGTACCGTTAGTATGTTCATAAATCTCGAGAACAGAATAGTTCTATAGCCCCGGAACAGTACAAGTAGGTATGTGCGGGGCATTTGCTTTCAGACGTGCGTTAGAGGGCTCTGGTGTGTTCGTATAGTCTTAAGTCTTTTCTCCACAAACGCTGAACGACACTTGGACGGCATGTATATACTCATAGTCCCAATGTCCCATAGTAAAAAGTACCGTTAATATACGAGATTGTATTCAACCCGCGCTATCCGTGATGACGTGTAACAACTTCTTAAGTAGTAGGGAGAAGTACAAAATGAACAGCTTCCGTCTGAGGGTTTGCGGAGCGTGTCTAATTCTTCATGGGCTGTAAGTCGTTCGAAACAAGAAGTTTTATCAGATTATTAACATGATTTTGTTATTTGCCGTGTAATTATTTTTGCCTTTTTGAGTAGTACTTAATGTATTTATGTAGTATTTAATGTAAAGCTGCAATCTCTAATATCCGTAAACTTCCAACAAACCTAAACCTCATAATCACATGGACTAGGTAAGCTATTAGCTATTATAAGCTCCTACTAAGTTTTGTTAAGTGTTAAGTGTTAATTGTTAAGTGTTTTTTGTTGTGAAACAGTCTAATTAACTACCGGCTCTGAATTTTATATCCGGTCGAGAGAAGCATTTATGTAGCAGCTAAATGTTTGTTTTCGAGTGTTGGGTGTTTGGTATGTGGAGAAAATCTAATGCGGAGGTGAAAGCGTGTAAAGTCATTTTCAATGTGTATAAATTATAGTTTGCTATTGTAATACATGAAAGGGTAATTTAATAGCGATGTAATTAAATATTTCTGTAGTTACATTTATTCCTAATTGTTTCTACACACCGCAATTTTTCTAATGACAAACACTTTCACCAAGTATCTACTAGGTTACCAAGCGCTAGGACACTCGCTGAGTCACTGCATTTTATTATGTGTCAGTACCTGAGTGGCTTTGCTCAGCATCTTTCGAAACCATTTCCACAGAGATGACAACAACGTACGTAAACTTATTCGTTACCAATTGGAAACAACGTTTCAGTTGAAAAAGGAGTCGTTTGCAATAAACCATACACAAGGAATGCGTATTGAGAAAGGATTATTAAAGAAAATGTTTGCTTCGGCAAAAACCACCGCAACCTTTAACCTTGACTTTTTCCACCTTCCTCTGACCTTAAGTTCGTCTGGGTGAAGTAAAGACCGAAGATAGAATATGGATAAAAGTGTTTTATTAGAGATAAAACCGAGCATCTAAAGAGTAAAATAAAAATGAAATTGATCACAATCTATCCGTAGTCTGCGTGATGCGCTAATATCAAAGAACCGTTAATTTACTTACAGACATAAATCTAAGGAAAAATGAACGTTGTTTTAATGAAAATATTTTCCATATTTCAACAGTATAACGAACCAAGCTCGAGTCTAAATAATGTAAACTAAAAGGGGTAATTCACTTGGGGGCGATTTTAGAAGCGTATATAGAATGAACATTGTGCCGACGATGTAGAGAGCTGAATTTAATGGTAATAGCAAAGTGCGCCTTTAATCACCACAGAAGTACGAGTGTATTATACCTATTTAAAAGTAGATAACGACACCAACTTTGTTCTTGGATTTTTTTTAACAAAGGTTTTAGCAAAATCCGTTCTTAGCTGACTTCTACACACCAAAAGGAATAATCCTGATACATTTTAGATATATTTATATGTTGCGGTTCTGCGATATAGTAGAGTATAGTACAGTTATTTTTAATTTAGGTGTAGATACAGATACGTTGTATTCTTCACTTAAAATATATGTATGTCGATGACTAGCATTGAAATTTTTAATTTCATTTATAATATAATATTATATTTGAACAGCCTGTATTATGTTTTCAGGATGTTCGCTTCACATTTAATAGTATAAGTGAGCAACTCCTGTATACATTTGGTTTCTCGGAAATTGAGTACTCAATATTAATTCCTTTTACATCCCTAACTCTGTTAAAATTTCGTAAAAGTTTATTCTGCCGTGTCTAAAAGATATTGATGTTATAGATTGAAATCTGTAACCTCAATTCCTACAAGAATTTTAGCCGCCGGTAAGGAATTTTACTCCACAGCTAGATGAAAAGGTTCGTTTTACACTTTATGTTTCCATAAACTTAGTTTTAAAGTATTGCACTGTTTATATCTGTTATATAAATACGTTTACATTCTTGACTTTTTCAGACGTTTAGTTGCACATGGCTTTTAATATATAATATAACTTAACAACTAATAAAGTACGAAACTAAATAGTACCTAAAAATTTACTTGAAATTCACTTCTTTGAATTACTGCCTTTTAGGAGTTGCGACCACACGTGAGGCAAATAATGGAGATCTGGGATGCCTTTGGGAAATCTAAAGTTGCCTTGAGTCTTGCAAAGATTTAATCAAAAGAGGAGTATCCCAAGGAAAACCAAAATTCTACTGCTCAGTTACAGGCGGAAAGTAAATAAAAGAAAGAGCGAGCTTTAAAGAATTTCAGTGAATGTTAGGAAATTTACAGTAGTGATTTAAAAACTACATTAAAAAAAGGCACAAACTATGGTACTATTACGGAGGTTAAGTTGTGTTCTCATATGTCCATGCATGCCGGCACTTAGAATTTTCAAACTGAAACTCCAATCGGGAAACTCGCTTCATGGCACAGACTGTATAGTTGTGACACTTCACTAACCGAACTTTAATGAGTTCTACTAACACTCAGTTGAAGCAGTCTAAACAGGCTCGATATTGTCAATACAAATATTTCTAATAGAAACTTTTGAGAACTGTCTTTTAGTGTATAGGGTGTGACCACGTGTCCAGATTTCGATGTGTCCACTTAACCAACTTAAACTTCAACGGACCTATCATAGAACCATTGTTCTAATTTTTTTAACCTCTGTCATTACAGAGGTTAAATAAAATTAATAGTCATAGGCTGCCGTGTTCCATCTATATTTACAAACATAATATTTATACAAAAATACTTTCTCAAAATAAACTCCTGACAATTAGCATATATGATATTTTCCTAATAAGCAAAACTGGAAGGATCTACAAATAGATTAATAAGCAAAGTTGCAAATTTAAGCCCTTAATCTTAACTTTATGTTTTGCCAGAACAGACATTAAACACAATGAGTTATTTGTATTAACTTTTCACTCCTACATAAGTTTCTATATCAAATGGAACAAAACTTTCGCAATTATGGCCGACGATAATAGACAAACGCGTAAGTGAGCTGAGCTGTTAACTTTGTTCAATTGCGAATTTAACAAGGCCTATATATTTGTACAGTTACAAATAGTAGGAAGTAGAGCGTAGTCCCTGATGCTTCTATTAATCATAACCAATCTCAAGTCTCCTATCGATCCTATCGATTTGATTTGATCAAGATCAAGATCGATAGGAACTGTATCTATACAGTTAATATTTTAACATGTAAAGGTTGTTTCTAAATTAAATTTGGTAGAAGTTGTACTAACCCTGGTTAAACTCTAGTACTACTATTATAACTATCAAAATTTTCATAAGAAGGAAAGTTAGTAAGAGAATCCTTGGAAAACGTTGCAAAAGCTTTCAACATATTACGTGGATGCTACAGTTTTAAAACTTTTTAAAGAACTTTTCGTAAAGACAAATATGAACAGGTTTGCAGTAGCTGCAATATTCGAATAGTTTATTGTTTAGCGCTAACAGCACTTCATACTTGTGCTGTAAAGCAACTTTGAGTGAAGAGTTAAAATTATAGATACACATATATTTAGTGGTGGTAGTCAAACAGGGTAGAACATATTTTGAACCGACCTATACAATTTGTAGAGAATGAACATTTGAGGCATTCAACTTGGACCTTATATGTAGCAACGTATTTAAAAACGACCTCAAACAATTTATTTTTAATTAATTTATATTATTATCAAGTGACTTAGTGCCAAATGACTTGCGTGTCTAATATTAAGATTATTTAAACATAATTTTGTTCTCATATGAAAGCATATAAAATATATAACTCTTTCGTGCCCATGCGTACCGTTACAACTTCTAACTTTACATTAATAATAAAATGTCGTTCGTATCATTTATCATTATGATTTTACTGTAACGTCCTTCCAGCAAGATAACCTTCTTCAAAGGGTTGAATGGTCCTTTGTTTTGTTACTGAGGTGCAAAAAAGGCCACAGAAAACGGATGTAACATAAATCTCTACAAAAACATAACGTGGACGGTAAAGGAAATTAACATTCGATCATGGCGCGATCCGCATCAAAAGGATTAAAAGGCGCATATGGACAGTTTACGGTTATTTAAATAGGATTTATTTGAGTAGGAGGAGCGTTTAAATGGATTAGTGCGACCCCTGCGACCCATAATGAAATATATGGATTAATTTTAGTAGCTGTGAAGTTTTTGAACAATAGACCTCCTGAAACAAAAAATAAAATTAACGTAGTAAATAAGAAATGCTTTAAGTTTGCAAAAAAAATTATATTATCATAATTTAGTACCTAACTAGAAAGTACACAAGTATTAGCAATAACCAAAGTATGTCCGTCAACTCGAACACACTTACATTCTTACTGTGATAATATCTATTACAAAATGAATTGGATTCTTAAAGTTTTATATCAAACTAGTATTTATACCTTCAAATTGTATCGAAAGTCTATCGTATTTTCATCAATATTTATCGAAAATTTAATTATACTGTTGTTACATTCATTTTTCATATATTGATTCAAGCACTAAAAATTCTGGTATCTATCGGGTAAGGTAAACAAGTCTGCACTACCAATAAAAACGTAAGGTATGTTAGTAAACTCGTTCTCTATGTAATAAAAATTGTTACTGAGGGAACATGAAACGGCCTAGTGGGCAGATCGGTAAAAGCTATCAGGGCGTATAAACGAACCCGCCCCGATGCCGCTTATTGCCCGTTCAGCTATACGGGATGCTATATTTAGTGAATTATAAATAATTTTCTAATACATTACTTATGGTAAAGAAATTTCATTACAGCAAGATGTCGGACATCAGCATTAAGTACCGGTCAGAATATGAAGGTCCTATGTACTGTCCAAGAACGGATTAGCATACTCCAAATATTAAAAAAAAACTTTCGAACTATTTAGCTAACACTTGTATTTTACTTCAGCTTTAAATCAAGTGACTAAAAATACAGAAGTTTGAAAATTTAGAAGTGCATCTTCTGGGATTCGAAACCTCAACTCACGAGTAGGATACACACGACTTAAGCTGTGATAGCTTAAAAAATATCAATTTCACGTCCTATACGCTAGCAATAATAATCAATTAAATAGACGTTTTTATATTTTTTCCGTAACGTAACTTCTCATGTAAAACAATAAATTCGAATATCAAAATAACAATATAAAAATATACACAGAACTTTCAAAGCCAGCAAAACGCATTTACTTATTCGTTTTGTCACGTACTGTACTGCTTGTATTGAATGGAAATAAAATGCTGTTGTCACTCGCCAGGCGTTCTGGAAACGTTATAGTGACCGGCGATCGGAAAACGTATGAAATCCAAAATGGCTTAAATGGACGACCTGTTTCAGAGGCGCTCGTCACCCGTTAAATGTGGTGAAAGAGTTATATTTAGCGTGATGTTGGCAAAAGCAATTGTGTTTTAGATGTAGCTGAGGTCTAAATATGAAATATATGAACTTAGTTTGTCAGTCAGTATGGAAGGGTGCATTTTAGGACTTACTTCCCAAGGCAATACATTCTTGTACGATATGGTTTTTCGAAAATCCGAATATAAAAAGCGTTTTCATAAAAAAATCGATGTAGCGATGACTTCTCTGAGTCTATAAGAGCCGATGATACCCGTGGGTCTGTACCTGGTTTTTCAAATATAAAATCACGTATAACTTAAAAATTCCGAATCCTTAAAAACATAAACGCACTACTCCATAATAGAAATCCTTACGTCACCAGTATCGGGAACCCAGGTCACATCACAAACACCCAACATCCAAATCGAAACATACATTTGTGAAATAAATATTTACCGTGATCGCGAATCAATTTCAGGACCCATCGTCCATCAGATCGTTTATTTAGTAAAACTGATGGTACAGGTCCACAGAGATTGAACAATAAGAATTTACATGTTAAACTGTGATATTAAGACTAAATTTTGCTTATACCCTTAAATAGTCATGCAGCAATTTAACAAATTGATTGTAATGGTAATAGATATTTCTTGCAATGCTTGTAGATCAACCTTGTAGTAGCCAAGTTACTCGGATCATCGTCAAAAAATAATATTGTCAGTTCCGACACAGTTCCAAATAAAAAACATATTCCCTATTCTGCTTATCATATTTTCTTTGATACCCCAGAGCAATAAACTTTTTGTTCCTTACCTTTTGTGTTCCTAAGGGACGTTATGCCGAAATACTTCAGCATTGTATCACTATCCATTAAATTATGAAATAAAAGTCGATAAGGTTCATTTTTGTTAAATAAAAAGCATAATTAAAAGTAAGTAAAAAAGTACTACGTTTGAAGTATATTTTACACTTATATATAAAACAGGTATGCGGACCACCCAATGGGAAGCGGTTACCATCGTCCATGAAAATGTACCAGAGGAACCATGAGCGTGTAGCCGGCCGCAAAGAAGTTTTTAAAATTCTTCTCGAAGGACTTGGTGAAATGCCTACACCTATCGTAAGCAACTATCCAAAGAAGCTAATGATAAGCGTGATATACTTGGAGTTCTCCAGCTCTTGGCTCAGACTCTGTAAGATTCAATAGTTAAAGGTTCGGTCGTTTGAAACTTTGCCGTATCTCGGATGTTGCGGTGCTGAAACTTGGTAAACATCTTTTAACCCTATTTTTGTAAACATTTAAAAGCTCTTTGATTTCATCCTCCCCTACAGCGACAAGCAACAGCTCACAGCAGAAAAGGTCAGTATTTTATTCCGTGAGACCGTTCTATTTAAAAGTGAATGGTACCCTTATTTAGTAAAATGAGCACGCTGAGAGCTACAGAAAATAAAGCGAAACGGAACGGTTTCTGAGCAGATAACTACCCACTTGACATCTACATTTTAATATTTCATTCGCAATTTTCTTTGAGTAGTTTATAAAAGTAAGTAATTAGATTTTAAGAAAGATATTTTTTTGTATTTATATCTATTTATTAACATTGCCATGAATGTGGTTCTGGGAATGTAGTTCACTGCGAAACTTTTTGTACAATAGAAATAGCAGCTATTCGAACAGAGTAACCAGACAAGAAAGACAAGACATTTTTATTAATAACTGGTCATGGCTGCCTATGGACGTAGAAACAACAGATAAGACAAACTGATTGATACCAAATAACTAGAATTTATTAGTTTACCACTAGATAATGCTGTTGACTTACAAGCTTTCAGTATACAATAAAACCGAAGCCCAATAAATCAGCCTTTTAACATATTACAAGATTATAATCCTTACCGCAGTCATATAGACTTAAGTAACTTTAATTCTTTTCATAAACGTATTTAATACAAGGAATCCCCCGAATGGTAACCACGTACGTACACATTATAAGGAAACCCATAAATAATAATTTTATCAACACCGATTTTATTAATCATCCTGCTATTATGCTATAAGTTATAAGAAAACTACTTGAA
>DWJH01000612.1:0-10066 GCA_018248735.1 Tagiades litigiosa | reverse complement strand
AAAACAAAGAGGTTATCAATTCGACCCGTATGTATGTTATGCTTTTTCATGTATGTTCGCGCATATCTCCGTCGTTTCTGGACCGATTTTGAAAATGTTTTTTTGTTTATATCCCGGGGTCTCCCGTACGTGCTGAAGCGGCACATGCCGGTGAGTCCCAGTGTCCTTTGTCCTTGTAACCTTACCTAAGCCGAATGCATTTGCATTACCCATGGTTAACAAAAAATGTAACATCGGATACCACGTGTCACTTCAATTTATTCAATAAATTATACATATATATACACTGCATTTGTTTATATTACAGTGACCAAAAACTGCTATTATGTCGTGCGGCATCTTATGTTGGTAATCTGCACCGTGCACATCGGTTCGATAGTATGTTTCCACCTTTATGCAAACTATGGACCGCGCTTTAGTCAAAATTCGATCGTAAGGGCGGGGACATACTAAGAAAACGCGATGCGAGTTGCAACGAATATTCGTAAAAGATAAATAGTAATCAACGATGTAATGTAATGTATTGTAAAATGATTAAATGGTGCCAATATTTTAAGTTAGATATCTAGCAATACATCGGTACAAACTGAATTAAATTCCATCCAGTAGTTTTTGCCTAATGCGCGTACAAACATACAGACTAAAATTCTAAAAATTGTTGTTTTGGCTTATGTTGCTTCACTAAAGACCATCTATATTAGTATTTCTCCAATATATTTAATTTAAAGACATCGATCTGTTAGCATTTTAATATACGTGTACAATACCGGAATTCGCAAATATTTCAGGCTAGAAAATTGAAATCACACGGTTAGAGAATATTGTAAATAAACAATAAATTTCATTCACTTGCTACGCTACGGGCCGCTGGCATCAAATCCCTTTAAAAAGTTGAGTCCCTTAGAGTCTACAATTTCCGTTGCGAAGAAGTTGGGAGCGCTGCCGATACAAATTTCTCCATAATTCACAGCAGTTTCCTGGATAGAGTATTAAGTTAAGGCCTAAGCAACTTGTAAAGCTACTTCTGTGTATATAACTCAACGCGCACGATAAAATATCTTCAGTTTACGGCAATAATATTCATCAAGAACGAAACATCTTTCGTGTGAAACGGGTCAAACAATCCCACTAGGAAATAGTATTTGGACCAGTGCCTTTCATTTGGCAACTCCGTAACTTTGAATCATAAACTTTGCGTTACACTACTACCACTATTTATGTTTTTCTTGTAGTGTCAGTATCCCACCACATTTCCCTGGCCCTCTCAACTTTTGGGACAATACATTAAGTGCGTTACATGTTATGTTACTTGTATATACATAAGCGCTAGGTATTAAAAACCCTACTGTGATTGCTGTTGTTCAAGTGGTCACAATTAAAGATCTATTTTTAACCGACTTCCCAAAAACAAAGAGGTTCTCAATTCGATTGTATGTATGATTTTAATTTTTTTATAGCTAGATTTTTTATATAAAATAATAGAATGCCGTTGAGATAAATCCCAATAGAAAATGAAACTCTAATAAAATTCTAAAGTAAACTACAATAGAAGGTTGAAGCAAAGAATTTGAATAGCATTTCACGATACATTACAATTCTTTGAATGCTTGTTGAGCGTCCTGTATGCATATGTCCCGATAAAGAACGGGAACGCACGGAATAGGTTTATAAAAGACCCATTCAAAGAGGAAAAGGGGGATTTTGCCTTTGACGAGAATTATCCTTTGTGGCTAAGTATGTAAGACTGTTACGGTATTACGGTAGGATTGGTCGGGATTGCATTTGTCGGGGTTGCGGAAGAGCGAGCGTCTCCGTAACCCCAGGTATATGCGGCATGGTAGTACGCTGTAGGGTATTAGCTAGTTTGCATCTCGGATTACCTCATCACTAACATCAGAGCGCATGGTATCCATAACGGATCTCCACAGATACAAAAAAAAATTGTACGTGGCCGAATCCCAGTTAATATCAAACCAAGACAGGCATGAATATGGATAAAATATACTATCTAATTCATTGCCACTGTTCGTATTATTCGAAATCTATCAGTCAACAGTGACGTTCATAGTGATTTTTCTTTACAACAACTAGGTAAAATAAACAGGGATTCTAGCGAGTATCTCGCACAAAGGAACATAAACACTTGCATCTAGAATAGTCGCATCAATTGCATAACTGTCTTCATTTGTAAAGTCGATGCAATTTGAACTCGGGCTGTTCAAGAGTATAACCGGCCCGTTCAACATACCCTCCGGCCTGAATAGCGTGATTGATCACTTATATCGTTACCGCTGTTAAGTTAAAGTAGCGCATCCTGCTTGTAAAATCCGCGCAATTTGCCGCGCCGCATCCAACTAACCTATACTATGCAGATGCATTGAGATCGCATGATATCCTTACACTTTAGCCTATAAATATAAGCTATCATGTACAATAGGGCTAATCTGGCACTACCTTTAGTCAGTGTCTATAGCAAGAGTAGACCCGCGCTCCAACGCCTGTTTGACCGTAAAAAATATTATTTTTGCATAAAAGTATATTGCATGCCTCAAGCGCAAACTTGAGAACCGAATGCCAACCAAGGGCCTCTTGACAGAATTTGCGACAGGCCTCGCGCTGGCACTGGCTAAGGCGGTAGCACATCAACTATACTAAATTAAATTGGTTTTTTTAATCGCTACCGCAGGGCCATTCTATGATTTTCATGTAAAATGTATCGTTGACAGACGGTCTGACGAATCATGAATTTCTAGTGCGATTCTCGGCGTTAGTAAACATTTTTTGTGACGAATAAATATTTTTTTTAACCGACTTCCCATAAACAAAGAGGTTCTCAATTCGATTGTATGTATGCTTTTTTATATTTGTCACAATTTTAAATTACATATATATATATATATATATATATATACATATACTAAATAGACTAGACTATATACAAATAGACGGTGCTGGGTCTATATAGTGTGTTGGATGTTTGTAGTGTGTTTGTCTTCAAAATTTTACTAAATAAATCGAGTAATGCGCTTGGATGGACCGCTCAAACTTAAGATCCTCTGAGTTGTTGTAAACTAGTCGGGCTGTCTCGGGCCTACCGAGTGTTGATGATAAGCGCAAGCACTTCTGCAAGTTTTGAAACAACTGCTGAGCATGCTAACTTTAACCGACGTCAAACTAATGTTTAACTGTTCTACATCGTTCAAAACTACATGAATACACCTCAAAGTTAAGTTTATCGCTTTTAATATCATATGCATACTGATACCTACTTCTTTCAATAAAAACAAAGAGTGTTTTTCACATCAAGTATAGGTAATGATATTAATACAAATTAATTAATTGCTATCGAGAAACACTTCTTGTGGCTTATATTTCAAGTAGAGAAGTGTGGATACCCTAATGTCCAGGTTTAAAGTAACTCATTTAGACCCCAAAATAAGAAACGCAGTTGTGATCGACCTTGCAAAATATACTGTACATGTCTGAGGATTAATACGAAATGCTTATCACTTAAATGTTAGTGACTTAAAACCAATAAAACTATGTGTACTGATAACAAAACAAAACTTAAAACTTAAAATTGACATTATGTTGGCAGAATTGGGTATAAACTATATATGACTTTCAGATTTATGTTAAACTGGCTGTCCCGTCAGACGTCGTCTTTTAAAGCTTTAAGCGATATGCCGACAGCAGCGCCACCTACCGGGTCCAATCGTCGTAACAACTCAGAAACCTTTGGCTCAAGCACAACAGCTTTGCTAAAAATCATCACAAGATCAAATGCATAGTTTACGATTCTATAAATGAGTAACAGACAGACAAACCTTCATTTTTATTCATAAGATTTTTAAACAGACATCATGCGCTGTTTAAAATTACGGTTTACACAAAATGTTCAAAGATAACCATTATTAGGTATATAAAATTATGATGATGTTTATCATCATATATATTTTTAAAATACTTTCATTTTATCAAACTAGCTATGTTTTTTATGTGTAATATGTTTGTAAAATTGAATGTACCATGTGTGTGTGCTAGTAAATTAAAAGTAAAATTATCAAAAAAAACAGTATATTTCAAAATTTGATACTGTTGAAACACAAGATGAAAAAAAGGTTATTCTTCCTTACCATCCAAAAAAGAGTAATTTTATAAATAAAACATAATAAAAAAAAAAGTACCTTCTTGTAAACTGATTGATAAGTCATAGGCATCTTTGGTATGGATGACTTAAGAGGAAAACGCTCCATAGTCCAACCCTCTGTAATTAAATCACAGTGGTTTTATGTTAATCTTATTCAAGCTAACAGTAAATAGAATCTCTTCAAAAGTGTTAACATTCTAATAAAATACTGAAATAATTAAAACTACATATGTTCGGGTTAGACAAACAATTAGAGACAAGAAATCAGGTTAAAAATTATTTTATTATCCAGATAGATCTTTTAAAAGTCGGTTTCGTGCGAGTGAGATTAAACTTGATTTCACCTGATCACCTGATGATATAGTCAATGTGTTGATAAAAATATAATCATGATTGTAGAAAAAGATCTATTTTGAAATAAAACAAAAAATTCATGCATTACCATATTTGGAATTTACATTGTATAAATATATATTCCTTTCATAAAGTAAACATTTCATCGGCACTCATAGTAAACTTACTAATATAATTATTTGAAATGGCTACCCCATAAACTTTAATATTTTCAGATCCATCATTATTCTATGACTATGACATTTAGTTTAAAATTTTAAATGTGGAATACAATGGTTGATTACTTAGTTAATTAGTAACAAGTCATGCCTCTGGAAAAATAAACATTCCATAAAAATGCTTGTTGCACTGACAATCTTCTGAATCGTGAGGCATAAGAATATCTTTACATCAAATGTAAATGATGTGTAATAACAATTAAATTCAAACGAATGAAACTGGAATGTCAAATAAAATACTTGATAAAATAAGCTGATATTAAGAAACATTTGTAGCAAATTCTCATAAAAAATTCATGCTCTGGTGGAACATAAGTTTAATTAATTCAATGATCAGGTTTAATATAATGGTCTCTGTATACTACGCCCCTCGACAGCACGTAATTTTGACAGAGTTGTTCGAAGCATATATGGAAGATTTTAGTCTTAGTATATATATGTACGTACATGAGATAATATACGTGCACAGATATAAAAATTAAGGGCAAAAATAATAAAATACATGCATGAGTAAAAAATTATCAGTTGCAGTAAAATAAATAACACAAAACCTAAAAAATACTTACAAAATCAATAAAATATATGCATTGTAATGCAAATAACTAGCAAATTGGTAGAAATGTAGCAGAAAAAATAAACACAAAAACTACAAAAAAATGAATAAAAACTAAAAATGTATGGTACTATGATATGCCTCGCGAGAAATCAAACAAGTTTCGTTCGTCGTGGTAAAAATACGTTGACAGACATGACATGACAGAAGCTCAACGATGCACAGAGTAAATAAGGAACACAATATGTCAGTTATAGATGTAAAGATAAACGCACACAACACAATAGAACGACTTGTTAATAGATAAATCGATGCTGTTGTAGGGTTGTCGGTTTATATATAGATTCAATTAATAAAAGGTGTTTAATTACTTGAAATTACTCTATATCGTTCCATGTCAATAAATGTTGTAAGGCGATTCAAATTAAACGGTTGTCAGTAGTTCTAAAAAATATTGTCCACTGTAAAAGTCTTTATAAATGGCATTTAATTATAAAAATAATTATATAAAAAATAAACTAACTATTCGTCACAAACAAGCTTTAAAATGAAAAATAAATACTTAAATAATTAATTAACATATCACTATTTTTAAAATCAAATAATGTGTATAAACATAAATATAAATAACTGCTTAATATTCCTAATGCCCAATCGCTCTTGTTATGTTTAGCTCTTTAGTGGAATTATGTATACTTAATACTTAGAATACTACTTCCGGTTTTTACTTTGTCGTTGTCTTATGAGATGTATTCTTAAAAACATTTAAAGAAATGAAAACAATATATACATTTTAAAGGTAATATTACAAATTACATATTTCACCTCATAAACAAAATAATGTTACATTAAGTATTAGCAAGATCATAAAAATATTTTAATTGAGTCTTTCTCCTATTTATGTGGTACCCAAACCTTTCAATAATCCAATGATTGGTTGCCATCCCTCGAGGACTAAGTTGCAAAGCCGTGTCATGTCCCAGTAATTACTTGGGCTATTGAACGCTTCACACCAGGACTGCCAGTGCGCTCTACTGAGTTACGGCAGCAACATGTGGAACTATATATGGAGTCATTATTATCCACCAGAACAAGTTAGTTGAATTAATTTATTTTATTGTGAACATCTAACTGTTGTGATCAGCTAATTTTCAATCATATTCTCGAGAGCATCTGAAGGTTAAATCTGTTCATAATATTGTTTGCATGTTTAATCATTTATGTTTTTGTTGACGGAAACTTTTTAAAACTTTACCTTTTCAAACTTAAGAAATAAAATCATAACTTACAGATTCAGAATATCAATATAACAATAAAAATACGTTCGAATTGTTATTCATTAATAGTCGGCAATAATGTTATCGTCCAATAATTTTATCGAATTTATTAAGTTAAATATTGTTGGTAAGTTCGAATACTACGCCAAAACTTAAAATGTATTTTCTACTACATACTGTACTTAATTTTTAATTTTGATCAGTGTGTTCCAATGCATCATACATTGTACACGGGAATTCTGATCTTATTTATTAGTTAAAAAAACATTAAAACTATGTAATCTGCAATGACTACTTTTCCAAATGAAGGTATACAAATATATTTTTATGTTCATATCCTGTGAAGGATCTCATCATGCTATATTTTTTGTACACGTATCTTACTACTTCAGTAAATAAAACGGTACCAGGAACTTTCTCACTGTTCATTATTCATTGGTTACTGGAACAACAAATCTATTATTTCTAAAACATATTTACTAATATCATAACTTTTAACCTAACCAAGAACAGCGCCATCTTTTACCGACCAGCGGAACTATTATCTAAGTCATACTGCAATGTATAAATATTCCTGAGGGAAGATTTTACTAATACAATGAATACCTCGTAAGTCGAATTCGTAGAATCGTTTATTGTTTAAACTATACATTTATTTCTATGCAATAATATAAGAAATAATATAATTTTTAAATTTGGGATATTTACGACAATTTTATCAGTTATTAAGTCGTTTTAAAACGGATGACGAATTATTTAAATTTATTGCATAGATAATAACAATTATAGGTACTCAATTGGTAACACAAGGCGACGTAAACAGATGTTATCTTTTAAGGTCTCGCCCAGACGATCCCCTCTTCGATCGAAGATTACATATTTTAAGCCACTGTACCTGAACTCAGTACTTACTTATCATTAACTCATTCTGTTTATTAACAAGTTTTATAATTTTTACAACGGTCAAAGGGTAAATACATATAGGTAACAATAATGAAAACATGAGAGTAGAAAACATATTGTATTTAAAATTATGCTTCATATATGACGAGTATGATAAGACATCACCGACTACATTTATGCATTGAGGACAATAATATTATTGTTGAAACCTTTCATTTTCTGACTATAGATTACATTTCTGTTTTACGTCAAGTAATATAATAAGCCCATTTGATGATTACCTTAATAAATATACATACAGGTTTTAAGACAATCGCTCTATCATAGAGAATATAATAGAGCATACATTGATGTTACGGTTGTCACGTTTTTCTAATAATAACGGACTGCTCCTAAATCAGGATCTGGTGAACATAGATGTGATGCTGTAGCCTCGCCACCCGTGCATGCTGTGCACGTCAAACCCACTCTCATGTATGTCCTGTAGACAATATTATTTATGTGGATCGAAATGAAGGGTATAAACACAGGTTTTAATCTCTCTGGCACTACGCGCAAGGTTGATCACATGATCATCTCGTGGACATGTGCAGGTGAGGCATCCCAGATACCTAAAAGAGAATTTAAAACACTGCGCTGTCGACGTAATGCACTTGCGAGTAAAAAATGTTGATCCGTCTTTACAATGATAGCAGTTACCCGCAATTTTTCCGACTATTTCGAAATGCGGTGCTGTTAAGAGGAACACATAGAAGAAAATTAACAAGATTTTTCAGCGACTCAGGGCAATATACTTAGATCAATAAAAATAATATTAGCGATACGATTGTCTCATACGTCTAGTTGTCCCACGAAATGTTCTAATCTATTAATGTTACCGGGCACATAATATGCCAGTTTAGGAGCATCTTTGAAGGGATCATAATATAGGTCAATGTAACCCTACTTTTGTGATGCTAGATAGTGTACAAATATATATAAGAACTGGTGACTTTACCGAGATACCGATTTAATAATCAGTAATTATATATAAATTAAACCTAAATTATAATAATATCTTTTATTTTTCTCCAGTGAACTTTTGCTAACAATAGTTCAATGTAAAGAATTTCATTTCATTAATTTATAAGTAATACTTTTTGAGTCGTCTACTTTCTTATTTCATCAACTAAAAATGTGCTAAGCATATTGCTCTCTTTATCATTTTTTTTCTTTTGATTTGAAACATCTATAGGCTCACTTGTAAACCGAATTGTTGGCGTGGCGACGATTGCCGTGGCGACGGATCGCCACGCTATACTGAGGTATATATATATATATATGTAGTAGAGTGTACGTGTGGCGACGGGTCGCCACGCTATACTGAGGTATATATGGGCGCACTGTTGTATCGATGATTGATTAGTGGGTTGCCATCTAGTTTTATTTTGTGGAACTAATTAATATGGAATCTCTTATAATCCGATGGATAGCGCCACACATAAAGTTACCATTTTCTGTAAGAAATTCGTTATACTTCATTTTTTCATTAGGCTGTATTTAATTCCTGTAATAATATTATCTTTTATGCATATTACTTGTACACACACGATGTTTCACATCTGCCAGGCGTCTCATGACGGCTCACTTTTTTTTATTTAAAATCAATACGCCACCATAATAATAATAATAATATTTTTTCTGTTCACATCTGTAGTTGCTTAACTGAACATTATCCATTTCATATTATAACACCAATATCAATATCGATTATTTTCATACTGTCACATATACCGATTAATGCGCACAGCACTGGCTGTATCCGCCAATTAGTTCAAAATGGCGTCGACTGAGTTTTTAGAAAAAGCTTTGTCTACCGACGTTGACGAGAACGCAGTCAACGCGATCGTGGGTACGCTCGAAAACCAACTAGTGACTTCCGTCACGTCGGTATCGTCACAAAACAATATAGTAAATGTTATTCCAAATCGTAATAGCGTTACATCTACCGCGAGTTCTATAATTGGTGTACCAAAATATAATACAGAGCAAGTTAGTGATTGTGGTGTAGTGAGTGCAAACTTTCATTCTTCAGCAATTTCCAGCAGCGGATCATTCAGCAACGTACCATCTCATGCACAGTTTGTAGCTCAATCTAGTCTGGCACAAAATCTACCCGGTAATGATACATTGAAAGTGGTGTATTCTCAAGCGCTAAGCGGTCCTGCGAATCGAGTGTCCTTTCTTCAGTCACCGCAGAATCAGATCATTCACGCTGTGCCAGGTAGCGGTGTTCTGTCGCAGCAAGGCAACAAGCAGCTGGCCATGCAAAATCAGCTGGTGTTGAAAGGCAACAATGGCGGGCAAGTCAGTATGCAGCAAGGGATGGTGACGGTGCCGATGACGGTCAGCTCAAGCATGGCAGGCACGATACCCAACGTGATGTCTATGAACAAGCCGGCAGGTCAGAACGTGGTTGTGACGACGCAGAACCTCGGCTCGGCGCAGCCCTCGATCCTACCCAACGTGCAGATCCTGAACATGAGGCCGGGAGCACCTTCGGTCGCCGCGCAGAAGTCTGTGGCGACAGTGTCGCCTCGAGTCGTCATCGGAACGCCGCAGATGGTCGGTG
>DWJH01000611.1:0-10069 GCA_018248735.1 Tagiades litigiosa | reverse complement strand
ACAAACCAGAAGAAAATATTAATTAGGTATCCACTATTTATTCGACTAGGGAGCCCTAATTTTTATAGTAGGTATAGCGTTTGTTTATCAGGGATAATAAAGATTTCTAATGGTGAACGATTTGAAATCGGTCCATTAGATTTTGAGTTTATTTCTTACAAACATCTAAAAAATACAAATCTTTCCTCTTTATAATATTAGTATAGAAGATAGACATACATGCAGTAGAAACAAGAATCAAATAGGTTTTTTGTTATTTTTCTGTAGTATGGTCCGTAGTAGGTAGTATCAACAAATCGAAATCAAACAATTAAATTAAACATGTCTTCATACTTGTTAGAAGTTTGCCTGTTTTTCGTTATTTTGTAGTACTTTGGTTTCGAATTCTGCGTAAGATGACGTGATGTGACAAATTTAGTTCAAGTCAAACATTCATCGTTTCTATACTAACAGTTTGTAAATCGTTTATTTTTCAAGTCAAATATGAACCTTTTACTACCTGTAGTTAACTTGTTAGAAGTTAGACAAACAAAGCACGTGTGAACTTGCTAGCACGTGTATGTAATGAATTAAAGCAGCGGTAAGTTTCATTCAATCAGACCTTCTTTTAACGATTCAATAAGTGTTTCTATGACTAGACAAATGTATTCTGATATCGTTATTACTATAACAATGTTATATTAATACTGTTACTGTGGAAGTAACATATTTCTCATGTGATTGAGAAATAAATGCGTCACGAATGTCGCAGATAACTATGATTATTGTAAAAATAACCGAGCGTTGACTACAGTTACCTACAATCATTTTAAAAATATGAAGTACGTTTTTGTATTTGTTCGAACTTTAACAATGGAAGTATCATCTAGGCCTGACCAACGAGGTCCATACCACATTTATTTATACTGTGCAATTCTTGTGGGTTATGGTTCAGTTTTAAGGGTATGGATGCTCTAGGATATTTGAGGGTATCTACTTGAAGACCACTTGAGTAGCAATGAACAGTTGTCTTGGCTACTGGCTACTTAACGCCGATTAAATTGAATGTGGCTGCCTGTATAATCAGTATATTTGAGATGACCAACTTAAATATCTAGACATTCACTAAATTTTATGTAAGTTATGCATTATGGATGTCATAAGCTATTGTGGCCACTTAGCACCAAGAAAACAGAACGCTTGTTTGTTACTTTATCACTAATCATACTTAAGTATCTCATTACAATTCAGTTTTAAATTCCTGTACATGATGGCTATTTTTATTAAAAATTAGACATTAATTGCCCATATAAGTATATATTTTTATTTATTGCATCCTGTCCATGTTATCATATTATTGCCATATTAAAATATTAATGAGAAGTAAATGATCCATTTCCTAAATTATTTGACAAATATACTTATCAAGGTCATCTATATACTTTTTAAAAAAACAAGTTAAACGAGTAAAATAACAAATAAAACTTTATGTACACATATAAAAAAATTAGATTTTTAACAATTTTCACTTTTTTTGATATGCCTGCTCGGGTCAAATTTTATAATAGATGTTAAATAAAAATAAAATTAAAAATTATTTTTTACGTACACATATTTTGAGTTACAAATATAATTATAATCGTTGCCTATGGTTGGTCGCTAGCAACACTAGAGGAATGACAGGTGTGCTCATGCGCTGTCTGGTTTATAATAGTATAAGTTTTATTAAAAACAGAAATAGCTAAAAGCATTTACATTACTTTTGGTTGTTTGGTCTAGATTGTAACTGATTATGTTTTTATGAAAACTTGCCAGAAAAAAAGCTTTACACGCTCACATCCCCGCTTTAGGTATCCCGGAGTTGCGGGTTGCGTGGACACATACGCCATTACACCTCAAACACTCAACACCGGATCTGTCAAATAAATGTTTACCTCCGTCGGAAATCGAACCCAGGATCCTTGGTTCGTCAGACTGTGTTACACAGATACAGGGTGCAGATAAATATACCTTATAAAACCGAATTCCTATAATACAAATAAACGGAATAACTCAATTCAAAATGATCACACTATTTTGAACGGTTTGTATATCTAAACTTTTCCATTGAAGTCTCGATATGAACTTTGTGTTTTGATTACCCGACTATAAGCAATCGATTTGTATCGGTTTGATTGATTACATGTTACAATCATCTTTCAGTCCCTTCGTTCATTTATACATTGCTTGTCAATAGCTATTTACAATTTGTAAATAACAAATAATATAGAAACAAATTTGGCATTTAAAATCAAAAAGTATTTCCTGATGACGGGATATTTTTGTCTAGAATTCTGAACTACTAATTGACTAATGACGTTTCAACTCGACGAATTGGCAATGTGTCTAGCTCCACGATCAGCCTTGTAATGCACTTCACTAATTCACAATACTAATGTTAAGTATATTTGTTCCGTGCTATTCCTATTATTACTTTATATTTTCATTTTAAATTGCGGTAAGTCGAAAACGGGTTATGCACGTCTTGGGTGTACCTCCCTAGAGCTGTCATTTGTTTTTCTAAAACCCTAAATAATTTTTTTTGTTTGATAATAAGTTGCCTACTGCGGAAGTTCAGTCTAGGCTTAGTCTTTTGTGTGACACACTGTTTTGTTTAAGTATTTTAAGATCATCGTCGAATCTAGTGTAACTGGTTTTTTATTCAAACAGTCTAGGCTTTATTCTGCCCACGTTTATAACTACTGATATATTTTATTAGAGCCAGACACGTAAACCCTGTTTCGAAGACCGTAAGGTTAAAAATAGCTTGAACAGTAGGACTCTGTAGATTATAACAACATCTAATAATTTATTATTTGATTTATAAGCGTTATTTATATAATGATCCGTTTCAAGCGCATCGCGTAAGATGAAAACGTGTTTGAAAAGCGGTAATAGAGTATGTGCCGAAATTAAATTATATTTCATAGAATTACAATTCCAAAACTATTATATATTATGATTTCGGTACAATATATGTTTAGACATAATAAATTTTTTATCTATATGGATATCTAATAGATAATATACGGAGTACCTGATGGTAAGTGAGCACTGGCATTTACAATAGAGACAACTGGAATTACAGACGTATTCCATGTGTAATTCCTGTGTTTTGTGTAGCCGGACACAGCTACGTTGATCTTGTTAGTACCTCAAATATTTCGTGTAAGTTAGCACCTACATCCTTGAAATTTAAAGACATTACTATGAGTTGACAAAGTTTGACACTTTAATCAACTCCAAAATAAAATTAACGATATCCCTACATCGTTCATACTCCTATACTTTAAACGAAGTTTATTGCATTATTAAGTAAATTATCGTAGGCTGTTATCTAAATTGGTGCATTTCCGTAAACATACGTTTTATTTGTTCACGGCAATAATAATAAGTGGTAAATTATATTTATCATACTGTATGATTGTAACAACCTTGATCATATTAATGTGTGATCGTTTTTCAGTTTTTAGGAGGTACATTGGTACAGGTATGTTGTATATAGGTTCTCCATTCTGATAGCCTTTTGTAGGGGACCTGGCACCTATCCTCGCCCGTTCACTCTACCGACAGACTTTTCTTCATCATCTAATCGGGCGGGGTAAGTTCGCATTAGCCGAGGCTTCATGAAGCCTCTGCCCGACGCTGGTCGGTTCCTGCTGAGCTTGCGTTATGGGATGTGGTTTTTTCACCTGGCAAGGCCTGATTGCTCGGTGCGGCATGAATAATTTTACCGGATTTGCAATAAGGTCATCTTCCCCTGGACATCAAAGCCTCTTCATTCTATGATAACCCCTCTAATTAAATCTTATATCAATCTCCAAACTTCATAGTACGTAAACTCATTCATTCATTTTAGAGTTAAATACTCTTGCGGATTGTGTTTTATGTTGAAGGGTGCCCGCATTTCAAGGAAACTCAGGAGCTGCTAATCGTCAAACCCTGTAAATAAAAATATAATGATTAAAATGAAGAACACCTTTACAATCGTAGTCATATACGTATGTTATATATAGTTTCTGTAACGGTTATACTACGCTACTGCTCCAGTAAACTAAAGGCTGCCACTACACATTCAAGGTACGATTCCACAAGTCACAACCGTGGAAAATAATGATCCATTGACCATTGATCGATGAAGTGATATATTGCGACGTACGAGTTTCAGTTATGAATCACGTGATTCAATAATACTCGAGCAGTTCTAACATAATGGGCAATAAGTATGCGAGACGTTGAGACTGGCTGGAGACTTCACAGGTGGGTTCCAGTACAAAGAATCTGCGGTATAAGTATGTGTCCATTAATTATTCTTATGTTGTTTATTAATTTTCTATATTGACATTACTACATGAAGGATGCAAGGGTACAAAATTATGGCGAAGTTGTTTGCAATATTAATTATTGCAATTATGGTATTGATCCATTTTTATAGTTCCGTGACACTTTAATAGCCATTATTATACTAAATGGAATAATGCAATTACTCCTCTCAAAGTCTAGGATTTTTGAACCTCTTTTTATTTTGTACTTTTGATTTTTCGAAGTTAATTATTTTTAAATTGTCTAAGTGTCATAAGTTGGTATTCTTAGTTTACCAGTTTATGAAATTACCAATAATAACTCTAGTAATTCTATGATGCCTATCTGTTAAACTATAATAAATGCATTAAAATAGTAACGAATTTAGTATTTTAGTAGTTACGGGCAACGATGCGGACTTTATGTGCAAAATACCATCGTCTTAGACTAAAATATTAGAAGTTAATGTTTGAATATTTTATACAGTCAGTTTGTGTTAATAAAAGTTGTATAATCAAAAGTAATAATTTGTTGCAACTGATAATGATTTTTTGTTGGTGTACAATTATTAACTTGATATTGAATTGTTATTGTTCAGTAAATGCATATTCACATATCGCCGACATGAGTAAAAAACTTTATTGGCTGGCGATAAAATAAAACCCCTGATGTGGATTACTTCCGTAGACGATGAATGTGTGTTTTGACTCTCAACGAGGCTTTTTATAAACGCATATTCTTGTTACCTACCTACTACGGTTTCTAGATTCTGCAATTTTTTAGTATCTTTGTGCTGGAGTTAATATTTTATTATTTTGTTTATTTTTATTAAATAAAATATATAATTTAGAGAAAGGGAGTTTTACGAAGTACTAAATACCTAGTATTATTTGCAATTAAAGTATTAAATTAAATTATGTAAAAAAAAAATGTTTTTTTCCTATCCTCATACTTAAAAATGTTTGAATAACAGAAATTGTATAACATAAATAGGTGTAGACTGCCAAATTCAAGAACACCTATAAAATACCATACACTATTGATATACGGTTTAATCCGTTGCATTTTTAATTAAACCTGTTTGTAATATGTTGAAAAAAACTGGCTGTAGATTTTATAACTCCCATAAGCAGACTGGAATAATCAAAAATCTTTAGCGAATAAAATTCTTGTTAGGTGTCCGTAAAATAATATGCGCTATTTTTAACGAACTAATTTGTTTTAAAAAAGGAACTAAACAATTATTCGGCGATACCGCGCTGTCCATACCGCTATACATGGCAACTTGCTTGACTTCTTGCATGTGAAGCGTAAAATATATATGTTGGAGTAAAAGATTCAAGACGTTTGTATATTCTTTTAATAACTATTATAACTATACCTATATGTACTGTGTATATATGTAGGTATTACAATATACCTGCATATGTGGTTTTAACGTGATAATAAATTACTTCATAAAAATTATGCTGAATTTTAATTGAAGTGTAACAATATTAAATTATTTTCAATTGGCATTACATTAGCGGAATTCTTTTATTAAATCTGAATAATATTAAATATGAAATAAAATTAAAAAAAAAGAATAAGAAAACACACAATATAATTACACTGTGTGTAACAGCTAGTACTTAGTAAAATCACAAAGAACGTAATTTATATATTAAGTGATGTCTTAGAGAAGAAATTCACGTAGACGATGTCGCGCGTAATACATAGTAGTCTATAGTGGTATAATACAGGCGATGATCTAAAAGATTGCGGTCGGGCCCGTCGGATTCAGTGGCGTCGCTCAAGGAGGACCGGACCATTGCGGAGCCGGAACCGATGTATAGGGCTCGTACCGACTGCCGCGCTCACCAATATATTGCACATATTAATGCATAACTGCACTCCAATATTTCGATCTAGATTTCAATCTACAATAGTCCGTGAGTAGACGATAATAATGCAAGTTCTGGTACCTATTTTATATAAGTTATAAATGAAATTATTATTTTTTGTTACAAGTGGCTAGTGCCCGTAGCTCTTTTGATGTGATTATTGAGGTGATGTTTTAACTGAGTAAAAAATACCATATTTAAAATATATAAATGTGATACATTTTAAATTTAGTAAGACTTTAAAGAACAGCAGCAGTAAAAGACTATTGTAGATCATCAATCGTAACTCCCACCCTCTAGCGCAGGCTTGAAGATACATGCCCTGCGTCCCGCGACCACATTGGCCCTAAGCCTCCTTTTTGGCGTCTCTTACAACTGGCAGAAAACATCGTAGCACTATCCCCGATTTAGCCCTCCTTGACTGCTGTTCCGAGCTACAGGATAGGCACATAATTTTCAGGATATGCTCTCGCATACACGGGAACATAATCACAACCTGCAAGTGTTTTTTTACGACAAAAATGCGTATACGCTAAACTGTAGACAAGCATACGCTCGATGATTAAGTTATTTAAATAACATGCGAACCTAAAAGGACCATTTTTTATTAAAATAACGCATGGAAGAGAATAATTTATCCTTAATTGATGTAATTAAAATTTTCATTGAAATACTTTATTGATTATCACTCACATAAGTAATTTATTCAAAAAATAAATATATTGATAAAATTACCACTGTAACTTCTTATAATCAATTATATTACGGACTTGGTGATAAAAAGAACTAGTTTTTAATCTGTAAGTGGGTATGCTATTTCCTTCATTCCATCTAGCAAAAAATGGTGTCATTAATAGTAATAAGGATTATTTTCCTATATCATAGTACATACGATCGATTGCCTTGAATAATTTGGTTCTAAAAACAAATTACCAAGATTATCTTTAATAACATACTTAGATGCGATATTTTTAAATACGATATCATATATAATTTAACTTTTATTTATATCAAATACAAACAATCCATCAAATCCACAAATTTTTTATGCAATATGCTAGAGAACTTTCACATGGGGTTCTTGAAAAGACGTAAGTGTATGTTATGTAAGAAAAGAGTTTATCTTCTATAAAGTCAGAATCCATAGGTGGTTTACTTTATGTGGCCTAAAGTTGTAAATTATCATTTCCCATCAATACTTATTCGTTCGTATAACATAAAAACTCGAATTAAACACGTGAGGACTACTCTTGCGATTAATTAATGAAATCTCAAACTCGTGGATACCGGTTAAAGGCGACAGTGTTGGTGAACATAATGGCCATGGTTGAATCACGTTAGATGAGTATTTTTCCTCTATCATTACGGCGAGTATCGTTCGCTTTCACTATCGCGAATCAAGTGACGATGTGACAGCATAATTAAGCGCGTCGGTCATAATCACAACGCGTCGCATGCATTCGCTACAGGCTGGACACAAAAAGCGCGGTCGTGACCCCACGAACTGCCGGATGTATCGAAAGTGCCCATCATCGACCGCCCGCGGCTAGACCCGTAACGCCATTTTGAATTATGTGACAGTTAATTTTTCTAATTGACGAAAGATAGCCACATCTGTGTTACGCGTGTTGCAATTGAACGCGCTTATGGTGACGCGTCGACGGCTTCAAATCAAATCAAAATAAGTGTTTGGCGATAGATCGTGAGTATGAAAAGTTAGTATGTCCTACGATCAAAAATCTTAATATGATACTTTGAGTTCATCAATATTGTATTATTATCTTTTTTTATTCTGTATTTCTTAAATTACATGTATTTATGGTATACCTATATAATAGTTAACGCGACTATTGATAAAAATGAAGAACAACATTGATTTAAGACACAAAAACTCTCATTAAAAATTCCATATTTGCAGCAAAAAAGTTCCAGGAACAATTATTCTATGTACGTATTCTATGTTTAACTTGTCTGACAGTCATAAGTTCTTATTAGCACAACCATAGTCACTTGCAACGCTATATAATTTTATTAATAACAAATATATTAAAATTAATTTAAGCTTCGCGGTTTCCTATCTTTGATCGATCAATTTGTTTTACCATACCTTAACCGCTATAAGTAAATGTATTTAACTTGAATTCTTGTGTCTAAATTAGCATAATGACTAATCTTACTGCAGATAAACTTTAAACTTATATGAGGATAGATTATATTTCAGCTTTGGTAAATTATAACGACTTTCACTAATTCGTTGTAAATATTATTTAACACTATAATCTCATGGCATACTTCCAAATGCTGTTTATCTGCAGTATATATACCATACATTTTTAAAATATCCAATTAAGATATTTGAGATGACCAACTTAGACCTCAGGAGTAGCACAGTTGTCACCGGCCTCTCATAGTACAATCGTCCTGTTTGAGGTGGGTTACAGTTGTCATGGGCTGCAGTTGTCAAGTAACATCAGATGAACTGCACGCTCGTTTGCTAGTCTTTACTGAATAAAAAAATATAAAAAAGCTAGGTTATCACCGCTCTGTTGGCGGTATAATACAAATAAACTGGTTGACCTAAAAATAAACTTCCTTTCAACAAACGCAAGATTTCCTGTTCAAGTCTGAGAGGTACCGCGGCTGTTCGTTCCCAGACGTCTTTTTGCGTACAAAGGACCTTTTGTGCGCAATTGTGAAGACATTTACGGACCCCAACATACGCTAAGCACCCGCTTTGGACTGGACCGGTTGCGAAGACATTACAGACCTTATGACCTTGCCAGCGGAAGCAGATGGAAAAAACAGTTCTGGCTGTATGAAGTCATTTTGTAAATTTTTGTTTTAGGTCAAGATTATAACTTTTTCTTTCTTTTAGAAACCTCTAAAATTATAACTGTTTCACTACTATGTTATATCTATATACTCGTAACAAAGCGAAAAGACACTCACTCATTTATTCACTCACTCACTATTAAACACGAAATCTCATAAACTGCTGGACCGATGAAGCTGAAATTTGGCGGAGGGGTAGTTTATAGGTAGGGGATGTCAGCTAAGAACGGATTTTGCGAAATTAAACCCCTAAAGGGGTGATATAGGGGTTTGGATTAAAAAATGCGAGTGTAGTCGCGGGAAACAGCTCGTTTTATTTATAATGTAATGTGTAGGTAATTCAGTTGTGAAATTAAAAAAAAGAAAACATATAGTCATGTTTTCTCTATCGTACAAGTTTTAAAATAAATTACGAAAGATTCACCAGTCTTTTCTAAAAACGCGAGATTTGTTGTCAAAATAATATTAATATTAAAAGATGTTACTATAAACAAGTGACTAAATGATATCTTATTACTTAATCTATAATTAAAATATTTATTCTTCAAGTTATTTAAGATGCATGTAACATATGTTATCTCTATTTTATTTAAAGACAAGCTGGTCCGGAAAACGTTGTTCTGCCATATCAATTAGTAACAAAAATATAATTGATTAATCATCTGTCCGCGCCATTGATTCACGAATTTACGTTTTATCTGTGGCTATTAATTCTTTTTGCTGTCCTTTAAAGAATTTTATTGTAAAGTTATTTAGCCCATAGCCTTCCTCAAGAAATTAGCTATCGTATACAAAAGATTTTTTTTAATCCGATTTTAGTTTCAGAGTTAATCCCGTTTAAACAAACAATGAAACTCTTGCGCTATATATTTGTATAGATTATTTGTTAATCAGCTATGTGAAAATAACCATAACCCTTTGGATCTTAAGAACAATGCCTGCGCTAATTACAACATCCCTCATACACGTTCTTGTAACGATTACAATGGCTATAGGTTTCTACGGATATGACTTAGCGGCATAGCTAAGCTTAC
>DWJH01000610.1:0-10071 GCA_018248735.1 Tagiades litigiosa | reverse complement strand
CCCAATATTTTAGATGCATCAATTTGTGAAAATGTTGACGGTGGTAATGCCAGACTAGAATTGGCGGAAGAGTTATTAGCAGCTTCGCCAACTGCCGCTTTTCTTATGTCTTTCCCTCTTGTCAGCGGAAATAGAGCTGACAGTCCTGCTGATGATGCACAACCTTCACATTCTAACCCAAAGGACAATAATTTGAGGCGAAGTGAAGAAAGCACACAAACAGTTCCATTTTTCGAAAAACCAAATGCTCTTAGTAGCAAATTAAAATCCACAATTAAACATTCTAATGCAAATATTGCGTTAAGTAAACCAGGCCAGAAATATCTTATGAGCAACGATGTTGCTATTACTAAAACGCAGGAAACAAAAACAACTAACATAGCTGTTACCACTACATCTCATGATAATCCATTTTTAAACTTGCCTATGACGTCCCTTATATCAACAAGCTGTTCACTGACAGATTCTAGTTTTGGCTTGGAATTTGATTGTAATATAACAAAAACTACTGCAAATCAACCAACAAGTTATGTAAACAGTAGTAACATCTTTTATAAGAGTGATCCATTCAATACAGTGAAAAATACAATTTATAGCACAAGTAGTATTTCTTCTGGTCATGATTTCAACAGTCTTGGACTCTATCCTTGTGCTATGGAAAAATATACACCAAAAAGTAAAACTGACTATAGCAATGTTGAGGATAATCTTATGAAAATCGGGTCATCGAGATTAACTTATGATATTGATTTAGGTTGGTCACATAAAAGTTTTGATTTTGTTAACTGTACGACCAATTCTAATACATTTAACAAAGATAATTTGTTGGCTTCAGTGGCATCAACATATTCTACAACGTACAATCCCTTCAACCCCGATTTTCATGTACCACTTGTAAATTCAAACAAAAAAGATATTCCGAGCAAACCAAATACCTGTTTTCCTGAAGCAAGCTCAAGTTTATATTCTCAGACAAGTAATCCTTGGACCGAAGATGTTCCTATCTACAATAATCCAAATCTCTCTAAAAATTATAGTAGTAAACAAAGTTATCACTCTAATATTCAGCCAAATGTCCATCCAAATGTAAATATTAAACCAAGTAGCACAAAACATTACGAAGTAAAACATGCAACAGACAATAATATTGGTACTAACCCTAAACCTTCAAATATTACGGGACCACATCAGATGCCTGATACAAAGAAGTCGCCAAGTAAAATGCATATCAACTGGATGACATCGGAAATTAGACCGATGCAAAATAATTGTAATCAAACTCAGACGGAAGTAAAAAATAATCATAAATTGACTTACTCACAAATCAATCATGTTACAAAGAAACAAGATCACAACGAAAGCAATTATTTTCCAATAAATATGCATAACTATCCGACACAGTCTAACCAAGAGGAATTTCAAGTGTGGCCCACTGCTAGACCTGCCGGGACTACGGAAATAAGCATAGACCCGCCTCCTATTAACCTTCCTACCTTAGTGGGTGATTTGGCATTAGGACCTCACGATAAGAAGAAAAGTGATGTTATTGGACAAAGGATACCTCAGACTGATTTGCAGAATTGTAGCAGTTTCCTATCCGTGACCCAGTTAATGAACAGGTCCAACGATAATATGTCATCTCGTTATTATGGATCAAACATTGAAGCGCCGAAACCGATACCCACCAAACAAAATGTTACTAACGTTAGCGATGCAAGTCGGAAATCAATGCCATCGCGCTTGGAAGCAAACTTGCAACCTAGTTATATTTTCAACGATCCAAAGCAACCGATAATCAACTACGAAAATATGACTCATTTCACACAATCAAAAAGCAAACCCAACAAAACGGATAAAACAACAAAAATTCAGAAAAATAACTATTCAGCTGAAGCTTTGATACGTGGAGGCTGCAGTCAAAAACCTCTTGATAACAACAGCATGAAATTTATGACGCCGACTCAGAAATACAACGATTTTAACATAACGCAAGACAGTAGTGTTGCCCAGGTATCCCATTTTCCGTCGATAATAGATTATTCCGACAATAATTATACTGGACAACAATTTTCTGGGACAACATTATATAATTCTACCACAAACACTATATCCAATTCGTTTTATTCTAATTTTATGCCGGGAGGAACCAACCTTATGACTGGAAACTATGCAAGCGGACCGTTTTCAACTGACTTCATCGATTATAACCAGACTGCAGAATGTAATTATTCAAACCATAAATACGAAGAGCTAAAAATAAAAAATAACTCTTCTATATTCCATCAAGACAAATTGCCTACATCTTATAAGAGTACGAGAAGAGAATCCGCCGCTAAACATAAACTGGAGTGTTCTAAAAAGGAATCTAATAAAAAATATCAAAGTAAGAGGACTAAGTTGACCAATGAGACGGAGGAATGGAATGATTCCTCCCACCTATTCCAAAATAAGACATCGGCAAAACGTCATTCAAATATAATGCCTGAAGAAATACCTTTTCATAATTACGTTGGAAATCAAATGCCTACTCAATATCAAGCAGACATCTTTAATAGTCACCTGATGTCTTCTAACATGCAAAATATGAGCCACCATAACGTAGATCGTTCTTTATCAAGTTTCCCAGTTACATCGCGGGCTAATTTCAATCTCAGTACTATATTCCCGGAAATAACTATGGTAAGTTTGTATTTTTACTGCACAATAAATTTTTCTCCATCATCTATTTTACATACAATACATATCACTTATTAGAATTATGTAAGGAATAGAAGTTTGACATAAACGATAGAAATAATGGTCGCTTTCCCTTTTTTATAGTCTAGATATATATCTAATCTTTCACTATCTCAGTACAAGTGTTTCTTTTTTGTTAATAAGAAATTTTGATTTTGTTTCAGAAGGTGCAATGATAATAATAATGTTATACTTGTATACGGCAGCATCACTAGTCTGTGATAATATTTATTGTGGTTTTAATAAGATTTTACAGTTATATAAAAATTATGTTAATTTAATAAAGTAACCATAATTTAGAGTCTGTTTTATTTTTAGTATGTTTCTTAATAAGAATATATTCACGTACATACGAATTAAGATACATACTTTACTTTAAAGCGGTCATTTGACCAATCATGGTAGGATTAGGTATATATGAATAGTCGGTCGGTTTAGTGTTAAACATCTTCACACACATTAACTGAAATTTAAGTTTAATATTTAAATCAATTACTACCCAGGAACCGAAACCAAAAAATGTCTAGTCTAATCAGGAGTAAAAACCGAAAGGTACTACGATATTGTCAATGGAGTCTTGTGGTTCGTTTCATAGCTATAGAGTAATATAAATATCGTAGTTACGTAAAAAGTCCTATAACTTGCACTTCTGTAGGTTTTCTCGTGCCATACGACCAAACTTCGAAAGTAAGTTGTAAATATGTAATATTTGAATATGGTACATGAAGTTCGACCGGGAATCGCACTCTCTATAAACCACTATCTATAGTGAAGAGTTTTACTATACAACAGACAACGGGACGTGTAAATATCATAATACGATTATTACATCACGATAATATTCTTATATCGAATCTATCTAACAAGTTGTCTATGTCACGTAAACCTTTGGAAGTAGGATACATTACTCGTTTACCTTGACCTCTCGTAGCTTATATACCTATGCAATTCATTCATACAGAATTATAATCCTAAATTATTACGTTTCATTCATTTCAAATTCTCTCGGATGCATTTTTGATATGTCAATCAAACACCTCTGCGGCTTGTCTGTATAACATGCAGAATATAGGTACTTCTGTTCTATTGGACCGTCTACTTATGTAGGAAATTTAGTTATTTTAAAACAAAAAGTATGCTTATATAATATAGTGTGATGTAATAATTTATATTTTGTTGATATATGTTTTTGTAGTCATTTTCTGATATAATTAGGTATGTACTTTTGTTCATATTATCAGTGTTTTGAGTTTTGTGTAATACCTACTAGATAAAATTTATAACACTGACAATAACTCATTATCCTATTAGACACGTCTGAATTTTTTTTTCGAAAGGCACACAAGTACTTTTATGTATTTTGCAGTTAAGATTCAGAAATATATGAATTAGATAGAATTCAAGTGTCTTTTGAAACGGCATATTCCATAGTTATAAAAATTGCTGAATCTCTTATGTATAAATTGCTCGTTTTCAACAAAAGTGTTATACTCAAAATGATAAATTTTACATACAAGCGTTTTTAAGTTTTACCTCCTTGTTATGAAATATGTTAAATATATTATATGAGATATAGAAATTACCTAGGGAACTGTTATGTGCTATGTTGTAAAATTACACCAACTGAGTTTCATTTTGTGCAGCCAAGAATCAATCTGAGATATGTCGTCTTTGTCACAAATGCGAGATTACGAAGGCTGTCATCGCTTTTTCGCTTTGATATCTGCAAATTCTGCAATTTCGTCTCGCGTACGAACTCAACGTAGTCGTAGAAACCCAGTCAGTGTGCGACTGTACGCCAGTCTATACTCGTCATCGGTCGACATCGCCGCGGAACACGGCCGCGAACGCGGGAAAAACTTTACAGTATGGCGCGAAAATAGGGAAAATCATAACGGAATAAATAGTTGAACTTGCATTACCTAAAGCAAGCAATGGTTAGAGTATTAAAGTTCTTGTTGATACTGTAGTGAAATATTTCGGAAATTGAAACATGGTGAAAATTTTGACCGTAGCTCTGGTTATGGTAAGTAAATTATACTCATTTAGTACACATTGGTTATTTAATTTAATTGTTTACTTTAAATTTTCTACATATTAATCAAAATATAGAATTATTACGAAATTATATTTAATTAATCGTTGTTATAGTTCGTCTTGCTTTTTTTATACAATCGATTAATACTTTCAAGATATTGTAGAGCCAGAACCGATATTAGTCTTATGTTATTAACGTTATAATCACAACTATTTTATTCTCTACGTTGTTAAAAAAATAGCGAATTCAGTAGATTGTTTTCATTTTTCTACAAAAAATTTTTATGTAGAAGAATCCTAAAAGATCGGAGGAGTCTCTCTTTAATCTAGATACCGAGTAATTATATAGACTTTGAAATTGGTTAACAATGAGTCCTTATAATTCAAGGTTATGTCATCTTAGTTGATTCGTTAAGTACCTATCACCGCAAAAAATATATTACTAAATAACCAGGTAAAACCTACGCTTTTTCCAAAAACGTTGAGTATGACCTCTGCGTTAGCGTACCCTGACCGAAATTTTAAACAATAAAATACATCTCTTATTTTTAAATTTAACTACTTTATGAAAGAAAAATGAAGGTAAATGAATGAGTGGAATTGTGTCAAACATTCTATTTCATGTGAGAAATTATAGTGTATAATTTGGTCTCTCGAAAACGGTTCTAAAGATCTGGAAGAAATTATATAAGAGTAAATATTAGAAGTTATGTGATTACTACACATCGGCAACCAAGAGCAGTTACCACTAAGAGAAACCATTTTGATGGTAGAGTTTGGTGGAGGTTTTGATGATGGAGTTAATGTTACCACCGCTCCTCTTTCTGATGTAAAACTTTTCTAAATTGTTTTCCTATTTCGTTACACACTCGAAACATTTGAAGAAACCAATGTAATCCTTAGGAAAGCAAAGTATCTAAAACTATTCATGAACAGGACAAAGGTTGAATTTTAGACGAGTTAATATTATTACGATGTACCTACATAAACTACTAACATATCAATAAAAAGAAAGACAGAACATTGTGAGCGCAACTTGGTCCTATAGATACAATAGAATTTACATACCATCTATTTAGTAAAAGTGTTACTATTAATACGATGAACCTCATCGAAACAATTAGGTATTTCTAAACCGTGCAAAAATAGGACCCATTATTGAAGTTATAACTAAGCAATTTAATTGAATATGTAAATGAGGATATAAGTAGCAGAATTCATTATCGCTCGTTTGTTCTAGAAATTTACAAGCGAAAGTTGGTTTTAAACATCTCATGTTTTGTGTACAACATTTTCCATGGCTCAAAACGTTTACTTTGTTTAACTTCTACAGTTTATTAAACATTAGCGACTAGAAGACAAAGTAAAAACTTTACCTACTGTATATAGAAGAAAAAGGTGAGAATTTAATTTCAAATAGTAGAAAGAGTTCCTACATCAGCATTTAACAGAAACACTGTGCACTATTTAATAAAATAATTATGTTAAAATATTCTATGTAATGACTGAATTAAACTATTTTACTATTTATTTAAAATAATAATACGTACATTAAAATTAATCTTAATATCAAATACATCTACGATCAACAAACAACACAAGACACGAGAGAAAATGTGCTCCTTCATAATAATGCGTTGGTCGCAATAGGTGTAGAATATACTTACAAAAATAAATACCAAAGGTACGTAACATAGTAATTAATTGTGAACATGTCAAAATGCGGAGTGAACATAAATTAACTACAATTCGTCGATATCGCTAACAAAATATCAATGTGTACTAAACATGACATTAATATGTATCGGGCGCGACCGCTCGACAAGAAGGTTGCGCGGGCGCCGGGATCAGGTACTGTTGTTTAATGATGCGGGTTCAATCCTTCCATAACGTACGGGTCGACTCCGACATGAATACAAATGTTTGCCTGGTGAAATTCTTTTCACTCGCAAAACGCTGTTTAGCAAACGGTAGGTAGCAACGAAACGGCATAAACCTTATAACATATAAAATTAAACCTTAATAAATTTTGTTATTATTTTGCTACAAATTACACCAATTTTATAATCTTACAACTTTTGGAAAACTGTTTTTCTAAAGCAAAATCGTAGTGCCTCTTAGGATTCTGTGTATTGAAGCATATTATTTTTGGACTATTTACTATAATGATTAATAGGACTTTACAATTTCAAGATACACCTTAATAATAACGTAGGTGTGACCAATACATTTTCGGGTTATGATACGATGCACTTTAAGTCTATTTAGTGTAAAAACTTACCACCACATGGTTTGTCACGTTTTTCCATAAATACATAATCTATTGATAGGAAATATAACTTTAACTTCATCAATACAAAAACTGATAAACATTTTGTTCATTATTACAATAATATCACTGATATACGTGAAGTTCAGTATATTGAGTGATGCAGGTATATTGTAATGATAAAGAGCGCTTTTGGAGATAAAATCAGATATCATGCATCATAGTAGAATTATGTGTATTAAAATTTAGGTTAATTCAATACATAGCATATACTTATAATAAAATAATTTATTTTTTAAAGTACCTACACGTAAATTAACGAAAATTTTATAATGTATCTGTCCAATATCATATTACGAAAGTCTGGTGTTGATAAAATTTAAGAAGGAGTAGGTATTCTCTACCTACTTACAACTTTTGAATTGAAAAATACCAAGTAGTTATCATTGAGAATACCAAGTAGCTTATATTATATACTTACAAATGTATTATGTAATAGTGAGAATACAAATTAGTTAATCAAGTTTTTGTAAAAGTTGTTTTCGTTTATGGTTGTAATAAATCGAGTTCAAAGTAATCCTTCTCCATATACATCTATAATAGTTAATGAATATTATTACAACTCTTAAACTTCATAATAAAAACAATCGGAAATCCTTGCACCTATAACGAAAAACATTTCGTATTTACTCGTATTACTAATACGGTCCTTGTGGTAATACCTACTAAAATCACCACAGCCGTTTCCAACTGTTTTTTTAAGATTATATTTACTTATTTTTTATAACTCTATACATTGAATAGAAAAACATATAAATTCAATTGCCTACAATTTATATACACATCTAATGGTAGAGGCCTTGTCGACCTGACGGAGTCAGTACTTCTACATATTTATGTTATGACGAAATTTTTGCAAATTGTTTTTCAATTTGAAAGATGCTACTATAGATCATGAGAACCAACTTATCTTAGAAGAAAGTGCACAATTCTGAATGACTTGGGATATTAGCGGCATTGTTAAAGATGAGTCAGAATTGCACTTAAAAGTTAATAATAGGTGAACTGCTCATTTGCTACTCTGATATCAATAAAAAACATCTTTAAGTTTTATTTGTTTACTCATAAAACATCTTACCATACTACCATAAAATGAAAAGGGTTTCGTATAAATATGCGTGCGCGTGCGTTTGTACGGGCCGTTGACGTAGTGACGCGGCAACTATGTCAATGCCGTGGCGGCCGCTCGCGCTATCTATCGAATATTGTTATCGACCTCTTCGGCTATTGGTATACCGCATACAATATTACCAAACATGTTTAATCCCTTAATTTACTAAGACTAACCAAGTGCCTTTCCAAGTGCCTATTTTGACACCACACAATATGAAAAGTTTTCAAATAGCTTAAAAAATATCACCCTTTGTTAGGAGATCCAGAGAAAAAATAGCTCTAACGATGAAGGAAACTTAGTAAAGAAAACTGGAATGTCCTAAACATTCAGATCCCCAGGTGCAAATGTTTCGATCTCTGTTGAAAATTGTTATAATTATAGATATTTTATAGCTACATGTGTAATGTCCGGTGCAACAAACGCATTGGCCTATTTATAAGATATCAAAACAAAACCGCACGTACTATGCCAATCATTCGGTTTCGGTAGTATAAAATAATATTTTATTTTCTGCATGCATGTCCGTACAAAACAACGTAGTAATTTAAAGTATGAATGTGCTTTAGTTAATGAAATCGTTTCGAAACGGCATTGTTACAAATTGAATCTTAAATCCAAAATAGCATAAAATAAACAATCTATACTCTGTAACTATTATGAACCCGAGTCGAAAACATTTTCCATGAATCTAAAGCACTATTCCTAATCAATGTATTATTTTAGAAGTTGATAAGAAGTCGATTTAAAGTGTCTATAACCGTAAGGCGCAATGAGTTTAGAATTACTCTTTGGGTCGAATATTTTATTCTACAAGCAAATATATTCATTTACAAACATATTCAATACTTAGAATCTCATTTCAAAATAAGCTTGAATAATTGTATTCATTTGGGTCAACCAATTAGCCGTTAGCGCCTGAGGGGCAAATCGTTATCCACCTTTTGAATGAGTTTAAACAGTTAAATCATTAAGATTACAAGTTGATGAACATTTTATGTATATAGTTGAAGTTTCTGTCATCTCACCCAACTTAACGCTTACCCAATTTGTTCCAGCTGGGTTTATCCCAAATAGGAGTGGATCTTAATAGAACTTTGTTGTTACGATGGACCCTTAAATTAAGATTCAGTAGGTACACTAATGTTATTGAATTGACTTTGTACACATACGTGAACTTTACTTCATTGCATACACAGCAAACTGTTTGTTAGTTTTATACGGTCAACAATCTTTTATGATAAATTTACTTAATGATTTTCAATTTTTTACAACGTAATCTGAATTATCTCATACGAAAATATTTGTTACCGTATAAGATATACGTCAAAATGTTACAAATCAATTAGTCGTAACTGAATCAAAACTTATGGTATTAATTAATGTTGATATTATTTAATTAACGCTTCATATGTCAGTGTCACTAAGCTTTATTGCAGTCCTCGCAAATCCCAGCCCTGTGCAACAGGTTGACTTAACCCGGTCATAGTAGCATAAATATCTCCCACGGGAGCTATTTTTATCAACATTGTAGCAAAATGTGCCCTCAGTCTAGTGCGGCTCGAGAATGCTCCGGATCTCTACGGTCAATGCGTTTCACTTCCAATGGGATGTAAATAACAAATGTCACATGTTTGTTCTCTTAATGCTTTTGTCTTCGTAATTTTCTTTACAAATAATAAAATGAGTTAACTTGTAACTTTTATTACATTGTTGTTTAGTGCAACGAATTATTGATGCATATATTTTTAAGTATGTAACATTAATTTAGTCACCTGGCTTGCACTTCAGTTCAGTATGAGTTCTTTCCATAAGTAGGTATGTCTAAATTTTCTCTTTACGCATAAATGTTACTGCC
>DWJH01000609.1:0-10076 GCA_018248735.1 Tagiades litigiosa | reverse complement strand
TGCGGGCACCCACACCCTTCACACTGAAACACAACTTAAAAAAGTTACTTCACAGCAGAAATAGGTGTGGTGGTGGTGGTACTAACCCCGTCGAGTCGGGATAGACTCTACCACCACTATAAGTGATTGTGTGAGAGGGTGTGTGTTAATTGTTAAATAATGTCCGTGCGAAGACGGGGCGACCCAATATATAATAAAGTCCAAATCTACTTGCCCAAAGCGTTAACAGCAATTTAATAAAAATATTGCGAAAAAACATGGCGACGAGTTCTTTGTATCTTTAAGATATATAAAATCTATCAACCGCTACATTATATCTACAAACCTTTTTGGGTAAGGAACATACAGAAATAGAAAGTTATTTCTATTTCAGTTTTATGTGTGTGGGTGCACGTACGAGTATACCAAAAATATTTGAGATATTCAACCTGATACCACAATAGTAACAACTCATATATGAAACATTAAGTATGTTAAAGCACTAGCTGTTTCCCGCAACTTCGTTCGCTTGTATTTTTTACCGAACCCCTAATCCACCCCTTTAGGGATTGAATTTCACAATACACATAAAATAATCATTTCTTGGCTGATGTCTTCCTACCAATATTTATATAGTTTTTGATTTCTGAATGAAGTTGCTCTATACAAACTTTCAACCCCCATTTTACCCTTTTAGGGGTTGAATATTGCAAATTTCCTTCTTCTATTAAGTGCCCCTCTGCCAAATTTCGGCTTTATCGGTTTAGCCGTTTTTGAGATTTCGTGATAATAGTGAGTGAGTGAGTGAGTGAGTGACTGAGTGAGCGAATGACATTTCGCTTTTATATATAGAGATAAATAACTAAAAAATAAGAGCGAATAAGAATCAAAACGTAATTAATTAACTTAAACTTACTTTCTGGTAATTTTTTAACAAAAATCAAAATTGATTTATGATTCACATGTAAGAACTTCAATGATTGTCTGTCTCCAATCCACATAACAAGCGCTTAAAACTTACTTCTCTCATTATGCAGGCTCGTTCGCAAATGCACTTCGCTCGATGGCCTATTTCAGAAACAATTGTACTTTATGACAGACGCTAAACGCTCCACTTGAAGGTACAAAGAAATTCGCATGACAGAGGTTTCTCTTCATACATGTAACATAGAGTCATCTTTATATAATTCTTCTCTGCGTGCGTATATATCTGAATTCCACCTAAGCGGCTGAACCAAATGTAATAAAAAAATCTGATTTGTTTTTCCTAATACCTAGGTCCGATAAATACGCAAACGTGCCACCTGATGTTTTAGATTCACAACTCCATCCAATAAATTTTATTTTTTTCAGTCCTAATCGCGATCGAACAACTATAAAATTTGTAATAAGTAAAAAATACTCACTGACCTTAGAGATCTTTATGCAATATAATGTGTTGTATTGTTCCCGGAATGCTTATTTTTTTGTGAGAGTAACAAACTAGCATTCAGTTCAGCAGGTGTGAAATAATATTGTATCACTTACAATTCTATTAACCAGTTCAAACCGAAGCATTTTCTTGTACGAAATCGTTACAGCTATGTTGCTACTCCGGAATCTTATTTCCCGAATGTGTAAAGGAATACTCGGAAACTTAAAACTAAAACAATTTGCAAGAATTGTTCTCCGGTTGAAAGAGAAAGAAGTTTCACAAAAACGTGAGCGACAATTTCAATTAAACACTATTCTCTAACGAATTTTTATACGCAAATAATTTCGTAGAATCAACTTCAATGGGTTGTTTGAAATCTCTTCACCAAATTTTTTGTAAGCGAATACCAACACTCTTTGAAGTTTCAGCTCTCTTGTACTTTCACTCGACAGCCTATTTCCATCTCTAACACTGCGACTGCTAGAGACAATTGTTCTTTGAGTTGAGGCACTAAACGCCCAACTTAGCCACAAAGGAACTTTTGTGAATGATATAGGTAGACGTGAGAGACGTAGAACTAAGATTTAGAATTCTAATCGTGTATGAGAATTGTTATCATAGCGGATAAAATATGTTTTTGTGTAGAAATCCGCAGTAATCCCGAATTCAATTAGAATAAAAAAATTAAAACTGTTTAAATATTTGTAAATTTAGATCTTAGACTCGTATCGTAGTTAAAGAAATACCTTCGTGTTCGACACTTACGAAGGAATACCAGAGTTTTGATTCAACACGTACAGTGTAGCAATATGGATACCTAAATCCGCGGTAATCCCAAATTTATTATCTGTTCACAACCATTTGCTGTTGGAATCTGACGCGTTCCACAGATGAAATGAAACGCGTGTGAACTTGCACAGATTCGATATGTAACAAATGCAGTATTTTGCCCTCGAAACATGCTATTCTACGTTTTCAAATAGTGTGAATTATAATATGGTGGTCCAATAGGATTTTCACGCGACTTTTAAGTAAATAAATCTAATATTGCTGTACGAATCTTAATATAATAAACTCCTGACAGGCAAAAAAAGTAAATTAAATGAATCAAAAATTTATATCCTCATCAACATTAAAAACTCCAACTTTTGTTATTAGATAAATGTTGTACCAGCGTATTTTATTTATTAGAATTGTGATATATCAGAGAAGTAGCATGTGATTTTAATTATATTATAATCATAGCTTAAAATTATAACTAATATTTACGGTTTAACAAATGTCTACCATAACGGTCTAATAACCAGAAACGCTGTAGCTTAGGTACATGTTTGTAAAGGTTTGTTTATCCCAAGTAAACCTTGTATTTTCATTTAACGAAAATTCTCTTTTATCTATCTTAGGTTCTGAAATTTCCCAAGAGAAGTGTGAATCCCACTATAAGGTAGTAAAAAGTCTAATTATTAACATCAACAAACCTAACTTTTATCAGGGTTATTATTAAGAAGTATATAAGTATGATGTTTTCAGATCGTATACATGCGTGTTTTTTTAGAAACTTATTAACTGGTTACGATAGAAGTGTTAAAGGTCAAATTATTTATTAATACTTTTATCATCTTTAATTATAGAATAAAATACCAACTGTAACAATAATAATTTAGCACGTAAGTGGGTTATAAAGAGATTCTAACGCCACCTACTGCCATCCATGAGGTTGGGAGCAGATGTACCAGTAAATCCGCGGTAAACCCGGACTTAGTTTGCGTCGCCCGTGCTAAATCGTACCGTTTTGCACGCAATTATTTCGCGCTACATTCTCATATTATATACTCTTACTTAACCATTGTGAGATACAAAATATATAAGTACCAAGGTACTAGTACCAAGCACCAGTTCTATCAAAGATTAATATGTAAATATTTGAGCTTATTTCAGTTTCATCTGGGAACGTTGCGGATGTGCACGTTTTGATCAAATTTTACTAATATTTAGTAATTTAATATGAAAATTGCATAGAGAATGAACTTCAATATGAAATAATTAATGTATTTTGTTAAACAAACCAACGTTTGTGATAATTGAAATAAGATAATGTTCTTACGATGACGTCATCTGACGTCCGAAGTTTTACGCATTCATTACGCTCAAAGTCTCAATTAAACTCTACGTATACCGAGATGTAATGAAATCCAAGCTCCCATTACTCGTTTCTGATTACTACTACGTTACTAATAATACTTTTAGAAACGTGACGGTAGTGTAAAACATGTCTATATGCATAATGTACAAAATACACTTATAGAATTACGGTGCCTTTATTACCGCGAACTTATTAAAACTATTTTTATTTAGGGAATGAGTTTAAGAGAGGTTTAACCATGAACATTTCCAAGTTTGGGATACGCAGTTGAATTTCGAAACCGCATGAAACCCAAACTAAGTATATCTTTGTCCTGAATCGAAACGGGTTCTATTTATGTTTTGAACAGAAACTGGTTTTATTTGAACACTCAGTTATGGTTCATTTTGTAAACTGTGATTTTAATCTAAAAATAAAGTTTTATGTAATACGAAATATCGGAATAGCTAATATTTGATATGGTTATTAAATTATTTTGTAAACGCTCAAAAGAAAGTGTAAACCATATAATTAAACTCAAAAGAGACATATTCTATAATTAGCTAAACGTGTCGTTGATACGAGTATATTCATATTTTCTCCCGCACTTATTATCTTTATAAGTTATTTATAATACAAAAATAAATAAATATGTTAAGTTATAAAATTCACATTATTATATTTCTTTTCTTTCTATTTTTTCCTTTTTGTTACACGGGCGTTACCGGTATTCATTTACTTTAAATAAGCATTTTACTTTGATTTCCACTATCATATAAATCTCATGTGGTCGAAATATATATGTTATTATTATTGCATACATATAAATTGCGTGTAATAAATATTTCCAAGAGGCGCATAAATAATGTCGATACAACCCTCATATTTCGTGAACGGCAGATCGTAAAGAAAGCCATGTTTGGCTAAATCTTGTTAGATTTTCAATAGCGCCCATCTAGTAAAAAATTGCTGCTTTTAAATAATGTCTATAATAATTCATAGATTCTACTATTTATTGAATAAATGTATTTTTTACAAAAGTTCATAACAAATAATTAAAATCGATTGTCCTTTAAAATATTATTTTTCTACATTCACTAAATTATAGCCTTTAAACAACAATAAATAATTTTTTTTTTATTCAGTAAAGAGTAGCAAACGAGCGTGCAGTTTACCTGATGTTAAGTGACAACTGCAGCCCATGACAACTGTTACCCACCTCAAACAGGTCGATCGTCCTGAGAGAAACAGGACACAGCTGCGTTGCTACTCGTGAGGACTAAGTTGATCGCCTCAAATATCTTGGATATGCGGGCACCCACACCCTTCAAACTGAACTTATAAAAGTTGCTTCACAACAGAAATAGGCGTGGTGGTGGTACTGACCGCGTCGAGCCTGGTTTGACTACCGCCATTAAATATATAAAATATTTTATTACATTATTTAAATTTTCAAGTTTTTTTTTTATTGGTATGTTTATAATTTTACAAGAAATGGTATTATACTAGAAAGCAAATGTTTTTATACAAACATATATGCAATTGCTACTGCAGTAAAGTATGACTAAATTAATTAAACGAAACAAATGGCCTTAACTTTTAATGACTTTAAAATTAATACAACAATACAATAAACTCAAAATTAACAAGCCTTTCAAATTATTAATACCTAGCCTGTTAATTATTGAACAATTTTCTTACATAATAGGTACGAATACTTATAAGTATCAAATCTATAGGTTATCGACGAAACGCCTAAGGCATTTCAATTAATACATGTATTCTAAGCAATTGTGAAGGTCTATATTGTTCACAAATAGTAATATTAATATAATTAACTAATATTTGAAAAGTATTTTCTAATGGTCATAGACAACCAATTACGTTTTAAGTAAACATCCTTTTGATATTCGACACTGAAGAAAAACACATGCTGGATACATTTATAAATGGTTGGTTTTCATTATTTATTTAAAACAAATATAGTCCCGAGCGTCGTAACGTCTGACTTAGGACAACATATTTATCCTCAACTAGATATGCTTACGACTCTGTCGCGTAGATATTCGCAGAGTGCGAAATTACCTACCCATTCGCGTTTCAAAAATAGCGCGTACATATAAACAGAAAGAAATTTAACAAAGCACTAAAGCTCGCCACAATAACTAAAAGCAGCAAAAAAACCTATTTTATTGACCTCGGTGCCATAAATACGTGTTCAATTTGCCTTTTAGAAAAAAAAGAAATACGATTTTATCGTATGTATGTATAGAAAAGATGGAACGTCCCAAATCCCAGTTGACAACGCTTACGTTGATCACTCGTGGAACGTCACATCACGAGCGTCAAAGTTAGCGAGCACGTGGCGTCGATTAATGTATAGAAGTGGCAGGTTTATTTCCGTATGGCACCCACCATCTCTTTCACGATTGACGTCGTTGCAAGTATTCAAGCCGAAAATATCCTAATTTATTTTCACGACGGCCAAACACATGAAAGGTTAGCTGATGTAGCTAATACGTCGGTCAATTGGGGAATTATTTGCTAATTCCATATTATCGACATCTGCAAGGAAAAACATCGTAATTCATTTTTAGTAACTTTACAGGAGAGCACGTTAAAGTTTGAAAAAAATATTAGTCACGTCTGTTATGTCCTAACGCCACTCATACTAGAAAGTTTTAGTGAAAAGGGATAATTTATATTACTGTATGATTAATATGCTATTGCTACGTTAATTTTACTACTTTATGAGTTACAATGATTTTGCACGGTATAAACTTTTTATAATGACTTAATGAAAGTCATAATATGACTTTGCCGTGTCTATATGTTATCCTTACACAAGTAGTTTATGGGGTTAAGCGCTGCTTACATTTTGTATTGTCGTTATATATCCAGTGCGAAGTAGATACATATACATACGTGAGAGTTGGTGAGATGATAACTTCAGATGAAAACGTCAACAGAAGCAAAGCTGGTTATGGAGACTGATGTCGTAGATTATATTGATATGCGCAGGCAAAGTGAAAGCATTTTTTTGTTTATTGTACAATGAGGACGATAAGGAAATTTTTCAATTTAAAATTTTGAACAAATAACATTATATTACCTACTATAAAATATATTATTTGTATTTGTCCTAGGTAAATATTCTTCTGTCTGTTGACTTTAAAAAAAAAACCAAGGCTAGCAATAAAATAATTCAAAATATATCTCTGATTTAGCGACACACATCGAAAAATAAAATCAGCAAGGATTCCGCGAAACTAATGCCACTACCAGCTTCTTCGAATTCAACTCGATGAACGCACCATTATAACAAACATGATGATACAGGTATGAAAGTTGATATCACGACGGGTACACAGTTGCATTTTATAGCTGTCGATAAATCAAAGGCTAATGTAGACGTTAGGGAGAATAACATGAACATCAATCGGTGTGAACACGACAATTGTTTTCTCGTTTGATGATCAGATGGCGCGGCAGGCGACTGTGCTACCGAGCGTCGGATAGGAATCAATCGTGAGAGCAGCGAGGCAACTTTCTCACCGCTCTCCTATAGTCGACGGGTGCGACCGGTGCGGTTTGGCCGTACGAGTATGGAAACCGGGTATGAAAACACACGGTGTGATCGATAAGCTTTTTGAGATAACGAATAATAAACAATAGGTAATCAATAAAATAGACAAACAAAAACCCTTACAAAGATAAAGCAGCTTAACTGATTAGTTTTGTATATCGATGGCCAAGACACACTTGAGGCCCAGATGCAAAAAATCTAATGAAGTAATAACATATCAACACCATCAATGTAAAAAATTATAATCTTATCTTTGCGTTATCAAAAGAACCAAATCGAGCCATTACAATGTATTATCAAATTCAATTACTTTTAACAATTGTACATACGACTACTGTAATGAAAAATGACGAAACGGAAGGAGACGTAGAAATAAAATAGTTTGACATTATTTTATTTAAAGATAATTTCTCAATGGTTAACATTGAGGATTATAAAACAACTCGCTGCTCGCCCCGAGGTCGTACGGGTATATAACAAAAATTTATAAATTTTTCGGGTTAATTTTTTTACACCTTGGGTTAAATTATTGTACTTCTAGTAAGGACCCCTAATTTTTTTGAACATATAATATAACCTATAGCCTTTCTCGATAAATGTACATACTAACATACTATCCAACACTGAAAGAATTTTTCAAATCGGACCAGCGGTTCCTATGATTAGCGCGTTCAAACAAACAAACAAACTTTTCAGGTTTATAATATTAATATAGATTATTGAAAATGAATTAAAAGTAGACACATTATATACATCGCTGCAACGCATATCTCGCTCCACACTGCTACTAACTAAGAGCGTTGAGAAACGCAACATTCGGCTTTCTCTTATAGCTCACTACAACTTTATCGGTCCGCGGCTCCGCGCCCATAGAAACCGCCTGGTGAAAATTATGAAATCGCGCCATCGACCGGCGTTAATCCATTCGTCATATACAAAACAAAAATATTATGCCTCGTTAATATTTATGGCGACTCCATATGACCGTGGCCTTGTATCAGATATAAGATTTCAATTAAAAATCACATTTGCCCTACTAAAAATGAATATATTATATGCTCTTGGAATGTGCTCATTAAGGCTTTTAATTTGCTCTCAGTATTTATATAACTACATTAATAATTTCTTAGGACACTGTTAGGATTTTAACATTACTTATATCAGAAATCTATTTAATCGAGCATTCAAATAATGGAATCAAAAAATCAGTAATTGTAAACTAATAAATTTTATGAGCATTAATTTATTTTTTATTATTTACACGATATAAAATTCTTTACCTCAATAGTATATTATATATCATAACAGAATCATAATGTTTCATTAATTCTATCATTACCTTATTAAATGACGAAAAAAATGATTGATTCGAATTTCAAATTTGAAATCCAAAATTAAGCGAATCATCTTTGCAAATGCTAATACGAAAGTCCGCGAGTTGCACCGAAACGAAATCGAAAACATTCTTCTTCGCGACGTCATTCATCAATACTGACCGCTAACCTATTTTCTATATGACATCTATAATAAGGCAATTATTAATGCTACAATCGTCCAATCATCTTGTCACTCAAATAATGAACACAGCGAGAGCATATTTAACTTCCGTTTCACTGTGTGGTTTTGACGATATAATTTCTAAGAAATATTATTTAGTGTCATGTGCATTTGTAAACAAATGGATATTCGTTATATGACCAACTGAATCTTTGACTGGACCAAAAACAAATGGAATTTACATCACAATTTTAGAATATTTTTAATTGTTTTTTTTTATCTTCCTTCATTTAGTTTTAAATCATTTCAAGTAAGGTACATAAAATGGTGTTACGTGCGTATACATAATCTAAACCCATTTTTTTGTATTTCTCATGATTCGTCAAAAATGAATACGATCGTAACAATGTTACTACTAAAAAATTTGTAAGAGTTTTTAGGAAGACACTTCTGGACCAATAACTCATCAATTGTTACTTAAAAAAAATTTTTTTTCGATACCTGCTTGTGTCACTCCGGCACAATCCGTAACAAAAAAATAATACCCTAATAAATAATGGTAATAAATCTTCAACATTTGGTACAGTTGCAGGTATCATAAACCTATGGGTCATAAATATATTTGTAAGTAGGCGCCCCAAATTCTGCAAGGTATTATTTTTTTTGTAAATAAATTACAGTGTAGGTCAACGGGTCGTGTAGTTTTATTCATTTTGCAAAAACTCGTCTCGATATGGTCGTCAATTTAAATTAACATATTACTTCGAATCTTTGGTAATTTTAAAACAGTAAAACGTCTGTTATTCACGATTAAGCCATGTAACGACCATTTAGATGATCTTCATAAAACTTGTGATTTGTTATTTTTATTTGTAACTAAATAACGGAAAACCACTAACAGAGATAGGAGACGGACAGTTGATAAAAAGGTAAACTTAAATATTCTCACTGTTAAAACAGCATTAAAATATACTAAAATAGATAAAGCAACATTAATTTAAAACTATTTCTGAAATATTGTTCAAAGCAGCGATAAAAATACACAAAGACACAAAAGAGGACATGACATAGCGATAAGTCGTAAAACGATACTAATATCGTAAATGTACACAAGATTTTGTAAAAGATCACTGTAAAATTAAGTAACCAAAAAAAAATCCCCAGAAATATAATCAAGTCGTGATACAATCGAAGGACAAGAAAATTACATACCAAAATTAACAAGTTGAACGGCCGTTTAATGAGATGCTTTTGGAAAAAATAATAAGCTTGAAATTACTTATGTCCAAAGTCATATTTGCAAATGAATTTTTTTGTTCTGTAAATGGTGATTGCCGTTATGTAAATACCGTCTTCACAATGCTCATAAAATGTGAAAATCATTAAGATTACGTCTATATTAATATCAAAGGTAATGGCGGCAATCCGTACTTAGGCACCATATAATCGGATGCACAATGGGTGCGATGATTTGTTGA
>DWJH01000608.1:0-10081 GCA_018248735.1 Tagiades litigiosa | reverse complement strand
ATTTCTGCATTCTTTTCGTTTAGTTGCAATTGAACTGGTTCTCCATCTACCATTATCAGATTTAAAGGCCTATTATTACTAGTCAAACAGTACAATTGAGAACAGAGAAAAATCAATATCTTTCTTAACATGTGATTTCTGATTCGAGCCTATTTATTCATGTTATTCTTCTAGAAGTCGAAATAGTTGCCGTATATGGAAACGGAAACAAGAAACAAACAAAACTATACACATACAGATACAAAGTAAAAGTATCTAGCCTTAGTTTAAAAATACGAAATTATTGTTTTTAAAGTAAAATCTTTGATTTGTTGATTTTTGATTAATTTTGATAAAAAATTATGTGCATGAATAATTAAAATAAAGACTACATTTATTTAATACAAACAAACTTTATCTTTAAATCTTAAATTTACTTCATCAATAAAACAATACACATGAATAAACCTTATTCTATATCAAAATAGACTTTACCTTATCTTTACTTAATATTTTTTTAATTGCAACACGGATTTAAAACCCAAAAAAATTACTAATAATATTTCTCTTCTTGATATTTAAAGTAGTAGCATCTTTACAAAAATTAAACCCGAGTCTTAAAGTAGATCCTCCTTGTTTAAAAGTCTTGGCATCAGTCAATTTAAATTCATGCTCACTAAATCCTTCAGGAACATTATGCAGAGGGAATTCTACAAAACAAATTAATGCATTTTTAGCACTAGAACTCTGATCATAAATTTGAAGTGTAAAAACGTCTTTAAGTTTGTTGATTTGCATCACGAATGACTCATTAAACAGTGGATCTGATGTATTATAAATTGTCTTGGTCCTATAAACTTTATTATCATTCACTAGAATTTTTATGTATCCATCAATTTTGCCTTTTTCACTACTTCTAATATCTCTAGCATTTTTAATATAAACTTCTAAATAGCCTTTCTTTAAGGTACTGGGAGGACGATATCCACAATTTTGGATATTAACAACTAAATCTACAGCTAATCCATGATCATTAAGGAGGACTTTTTCATTTACGTGCCTCTTAGGAATAGAACATGATCCTAATACACGATTTTCACCTTGATCTCCATTTTTTATAAGAGCTTTTAAATCCTCAGAACCAAGAAGCACAGTAAACACCCCAGAAATAGACTTTTCTCTACTGAAAGATGTGGCCTTTACTACTTCACCATTACTTTGGAATTCAATGAAAACTTCTTCATTAAGTCCATAAAACTGTCCAAATTTGACTTGAACTACTTTTAAAGTGTCTTTAAAAGAAGGATCATTATTATAATCCTGAAGTTCTTCTCCTTCTATTCGCAAAGTGATAGAAATAGATTCATCTAGAATCAAAGCTGTTTTATTAGGAGTATCTGTTGTATTAATTAAAATTTCCTCTTCTCCTATAAACAAATCCCCGTTTGGTGTCTCTTTGAACAATTTAAAGAGAAGAGTGTCTTCCGGATGGATAGGGACATAAATACTTTTCTTAATAGGAAGAGAAGAAGTAAAAGGATCCATACTGAAAATATCAGTGTTTGTTTCAACTACTCCATAAAAAACACCATTATCACTTACTGTTTCTATTGTAATCTTTTGGATAGCCACAAATTTAATAATATCTTCATCCATATCGACAAGATCAATATAATCAAGATCAAATTTCAATTCTATACTACCAGTACGAGCATCTTTGAGTTTATATTTAAGACTCCTTCCTTCTTTTACATCATTAAGGCCCACTCCTACTCTACCAAGTACTTCATTATTTTTACTATTCATTACACAAATAGAAGCCACGTCTACACTAAGATCCCGACTAAAAAATTCGAATTCTTCGTTAAAATTAGGCGAATTTGAATTAAAAACTTTTTTAGATTCAAAAACGTGGAACGTACTAGAAGAAGGAGGTAGAAGTTTATCTAAAGTAGTACCAGATCCAGGATAAATATCAGCAACACCGCCTTCTTCTGTTTTAAGAACCCCAGAAACCACTAAAGCCGTGGCGCAACTCGTGTTTTGAATATAATCGATTGGTAAGGCACTCATGTCTTTGTTAAGAGGACTTGCTATTACAATGCAATAAGTCGAATAAACCTCCTCTTTATCAGAATTGATCCCTAAGACATCTTCTACTCCTACTACTGTCATTCGAACTATGGCACTATTCGTTTTCTTTCTTTGAATTGGGTAATAAACCATATTTGTATTGACATAAGCATAAGTCTCTTCTTCTCGGATAAGCCTGGACTTAGTAAAAACCGTCCTTCGAGGATTAATTTGCTTTTTTGGTTTTATTTTTAAGATTTTGTTATCAACTTTTACATCTGTTTCTTCTTCGTCTTGGACTGGCTCCAAATGTACATTTCTCAAAAACAAATTACCTGTCCTTCGCCTTGAACCCGAAGAGTCTCCCCGGAAAAGTAGGCCTATCTTTTCATCGACATTCTGAACTATCATATAAAAATATTCATTATAAACTAAATTCATTCCTTCTCTGTAGGTTGTATGAAGACGAGGTTTACCATCTACTTCTATTTCTCCTCTTAATCTTTCATCTTCTTCATTTTCTAAATTTAAAATTTGTAAACAGACTACTCCAATGTTGTGTCCTTTTGTTTGTGCTATTTCGTCAAGATTTACAGTGATAGAATTTGGATTAACGATCGAAGTCATTAAAACTTTCTTTATGATTCCACTAATCCATTTACTAAGACCAGGTACATCCATGATATCGACTGTCTTAAGTGGGACTAAATTAAAATCAAATTCAGGAAGTTCCATGAGACACACTTCCACATCTTTAATGAAATTATTTTTAGGCATTAATCTAAGGATTATCCGTAGTCTTCCAGTAAAATATAGTTCTTTTACCAAAATCGGTAAATTAATTCCAAGGGCCGTCTTGGTACCGACACGAGCAGTGAGAACTATCTTTGAATTCCATTTCTTTCTTTCTCCTAAAAAATAATCTACTGCATCCTTGGATGTTTCTAAAGGAACAAATCCGATATTTACATCCATTGTAACAGTATCATCTTTAGATGAATGGTATGTGATTTTATCTACAAAAGGTGCTCTACTCCCCAAAGTGAATTCAGTAAGTTTAAGATCATTAAGGAAAGGAGGACATACCTTAAGAAGTTCTCTATTGACATTCTGATAAATGTCAGAAGATATTTTTGGTTCAGCGACATCCCAAAATTTCTTAATTATGTAATTCATCCATTCTACAGTTTCTCCACTGTATTTGGCCTTTTCTCTTCTGGCGTCGTAGTTGATAAGCGACTTAAGACTATTCGTAAACTTTCTAATTTTTCTTTTGTAAACGAAGTAAATCGTGTACGCGATCATAAAAACGTAAAAATAAGAGAAATTGAACTTGCCAACTATAAAACCTCCTAATGTGGCCATAAAAATTATAGAAGGAATTTTGAGATAAAAGAATAAACCAGACTTTGGATCTAGGTCTAAAACATCTTTAAATTCTGTAATACTCTGTTGGTAAAACTCAGGATGTGTGTTGGTTCTGACTGGAACATCCAAAGGACCGAGTGGTCTTGATAATTTTCTATCTTCTTCCGTAATTTCTTGTTTCATTGAAAGGGGAGTCTGAAATTTTATAAAAAGCTAATGTGAAACTTTTGTTTGAGATTGATAGAATATGTCTATCGAAAACAAAGTTTCTTTCATTGATTCTAGTTGTATTTTACTAATTGTTTTAGCAAATCACCCTATGATTTTTGCATAAAGTTTGCTATTCTGTACTTTTATCTTTTAAAAAATGTTCTAGAACCTTTTTTACGCCAACAAACTCTTAATGATATTTATGCATATTAATCTAAGTTTTTTATGCCCTATGAATTTCTGTGTTTTTAGAATGTTAGAAAGAATTAAATCACATTTTACAAATGAGGTAGTCGGATATTCTAAAATGGAAGGCGGTTATACCAATTACGTTTTTAAAATTGATTTAGAAGATAGAAGTTTAGTCTATAAAGAATATTACGGGAAAAACGAAAATGAAAAAATTTTTTTAAACCTGATCAATGTCCCTAAAATTTTAATCAATGAAGAAGAGTACCGCATTAAAGAGTATTTGGAGAATAAACCTATCGATTATTTTTTGGATATGGAAGGAATAGTAGTGTCTATGCGAGAGTTGCATTGTAAAACTTTGCATAAAAATTTAGGAGAAGCAAGTAATTTTGAAAATTTAATAGAAAATTTAATGAATCAAGTTGGAAATAAAATAAGTAAAAATATCAAAAGTAAAATATTTAAAATATTGGAGGGTAATAAATTTGTTTTAGGATTGTGTCATAATGATTTACAACCTAATAACATGCTTAAGACTGATTTAGGAATTGTGATAATTGATTATGAATTCAGTACAGAAGGGAACATACTTTTTGATATTGCGAATTTGTTTTGTGAAACGCATATAAATTACGAAGAAAATGTTTATGATTTGACTATTGGATACCAAAAAAAAGATGAAGAAAGGTTTATTGGGCTTTATTTTGGAGAAAAGGTTGATTTAGAAGAAATTAAAATTAAAGTAGAAAATCTTAAAATAATTAGCCATTTTCTTTGGTTCTTTTGGGCTATTTCTAAAGCGAAAGGTGAAGGAACTCAGGATTTTGACTATGTGAAATATGCAATAGGAAGATTAGGAGAAATTGAAAAAACCAAGATTTTAAACGCTGAGGAGATAGAAAGTTTACATTCTTTATTGTAAAATAAATTAATAAAGCCTAATTTAATTGTATTTATGTTTTTAGAATTTGTTGGATTAAAAAATCGCATAAAATGGCAAATCTTTGGTGATTTGCAAAACAATTACGCGCCCATAAAAATTTAAAAATGTAAATAGGCAATTAATGCGATTTACGCACATAAAAATATGCTTTTGCATGCCAACTTTTTCCCGCATGAATAAAAAAAGGATGACATACAAAGCAAACCTCTTTCAAATAAACTTTAATAAAAAAAGTTCGGAGTCAAATAGCATAAATAATTTCAACCTTATTTTATTCGCATAGAAACTTCCGTTCGTTAATTTACATAAACTACGTTTAAGTCAATTTTTATTTTTTGCATATTATGCATGCATTAATGCTGAATCCGTTTAGTTTCCTTTACTTTTATGCAAAAAAAATATAAAATAAAAAAATTTCCGAGGGGTTATGCTAACAAAGCAATTGACAAAAATATTCTCACAATCAACAGCAAGAGTAAAAGCAATTAGTTTTCACCCACAGAAGCCCGTTTTCATCACAGGTCTTCATAATGGTTCAATTAAGGCCTGGGATTACCAATCAAATGCTCTTATGCACGAATTTAATGACCATGATGGTTCAGTCCGAGCTATTACCTTCCATCCACAAGGTGATTTTTTTATAAGTGCAGGAGATGATAAAATAATTCGACTTTGGGATTACACAAGAAGAACTCTCTCAAAAAAATTTAAAGGACATACTGATTTTATTCGAGCTCTCGATTTTCATCCGACTAAGCCTTGGTTTGTTAGTTCTTCCGATGATCAAACCATAAGAATTTGGAATTTTATGACGGGTAAATGTTTAGGAACAGCCACTGGACATTCGCATTACATAATGGCAATAAGATTTTTAAATGAAAATTCTTTAATAAGTGGATCCTTAGATCAATCTTTAAGAGTTTGGAGTTGTGAAGGCCTTATTGATAATACAAAGAAGAGTACTTTTGTTCCTAGTATCATTATAAAACAAATTCTTAGTGGCCATGATCGAGGCATAAATTCAATTTTTGTTAAAAATAATTTCGTAATTTCCGGAGGAGATGATCGAGAAGTAAAGACCTGGGAGTTTAATGGAAATGAATTAGAAGAGAGAGATTCATTTTTTAATCATCAGGGTTGTATTACTAGTGTATCGTACAATGATCAATGTGTGGTAAGTGGAGGAGAAGATGGCCAACTTATTGTTTATAATTTAGATATGAAACAATATGAGAAAGTTGGTGTAGAAGGGAGATTTTGGACAGTAGCACAAAAAAATAATTTGATTATAGGAGGACACGATTCAGGTTATGAAATTTTTCGATATGATACACCAAAAATTTTATGCAAATCTATTTACAATGACATTGATCTTTATTTTTATACAAAAGATTTGAGTATTTTTTCTTCAAATCTTAAAACAGAAAAGAAAGTTTGTGAACCAACAGGAGTCCTTCTTTCTATGCACTCAATTGAGAACATTCTTCTCCTTCAATTTAAAACTCATTTTGAAATTTACAGAAAAAATAAATGCATCCTTAAGGAACATGCAGAAGGAGTTTTAATTAAAATCAATGGAGATATTAATGTGGTAGTAAGAGAAAAGACAGAGTTCTTTATTGTTAATCTTGAAGGAAACACAATTAAGACCCTTGATAATGCACCTGGTTCCCTTTTATTTGGAGGTGAGGATTATTTTTTTATAAGAAGAAATTTTAATGTGGTACGTTGTACTTCCAACGGTGAAGAAACAATTATAAATTTAGGATTTAAAGTTGAGCAGGTTATTTGTAAAGAAAAAGAAATATATTCTGAATCACAATCTTCTGAAAATGAACATTTAACTTTGAATAATGAAAAATCAATTTTATACGCTTTTATTTCTAAAAATGATATTCATCTTTACGACGGAAATTTAAATTTTATTAATGGCACTAAAGAAGTTGTAAATATTCATGGAGGTTTCTTTTATAAGGATGTTTTCATTTATGCTACTACTAAACACATTAAGTACATTTTTAGGGAGGATGGTGTTATCAGAAGCATAGACACAGAAATCTATCCCTTTCATTATTCTCAAGGTCAAATCTTTTACTTGACAAATGAAGGATTTGAGAGTATTGATGTTGATTTAACTGAAATTGAATTTAAAAAATTAGTTTTAGGAGGAGGAAGTGTGAATAATTTAATAGAAGAAGGTAAACTACCCGGTTTAAGTCCACTTTCGTTTTTAATTAAAAATCATAAAGGAGAGATAGCTCTTCCTTATATCGAAGATAGGAGACAAAGATTTGAATTAAGTCTAGGAGATTGTAAATTAGAAGAATGTTTAAATTATTGTAAAGAAGAAAAAGATCATTCTATGTACAAAAGATTATCATTGGTGGCTTTAGAAAAATGTAATTTTGATATAGCCGAAGAATGTTTGATTAATTTAGGAGATTGGCATGAATTGTTTATGCTTTATGCATTAACTGGAAAAGATGAGAAAATGAATGATCTTTTTGAGAAAGCAGATGAACAAACTAAAAAAGAAATAAAATTATATCAAGAGGATGTTTCTTTCTTTTTCCCGAACTTTAAACAAGATGAATCGAGTGTATCAGACGAGAAAGAAATAAGTGATAAGGAAGTTATGAATAAAAAAGATTTAGGAATGGCCTTTAATGAAAAAATGGATCTAGATAAAAATAAAGATACACCTGTGTTTTTAGATAAAAATGAGGATGAAGACGTGACCTTTAATGAAAAAATGGATCTAGATAAAAATAAAGATAATGTGTCTTTAGGTAAAAATGAGGATAAACATGTGCCTTCGTATAAAGAAGTGGATTTAGGTAAGCATTTGTCTGAAAAAGTATCTTTAAGTAAAAATAATATTGAGGATGTGGCTATAAATGGAGAAGTGGCTTTAAGTAAAGATTCGGATATTGATGAAGAAATGAATGTACCTTTGTATGATTTAGAAGAAGAGAAGGTTAAAAACAAGACCTTTGATAAAAAACAGTCTCTTGATGAAGGGAATATCGAATTTGTTAATAATGAGGATATTTTTGAAGATCTTAAAAATTCTTCATCAGATAAAGAAACCAATTATTCAACTTTTAATAATGAGAGTGTTGATAATAAGATTGATTCCTCTTCTGAAGAAGATTACTCCATTTAAAAATAATTTTTCTTTGTAAAAAATAAACAATTTTTTAATAGTAAAATGCATAAAAGTTATGCAGTACAATTTTTATTACTCACATTATATAAATTTTTCTCTTACGTTCCTAAACATTCATTAATATCCAGACTTTTTATATCCTAAACTTTTAATATCCTTTCCTTTTACTAGTCTTGCTTTTCTTTTTATATCCTAAACTTTTAATATCCTTTCCTTTTACTAGTCTTGCTTTCCTTTTACTAATCTCCAATTTTCTACACTTTATGAAATCCTTCTGTATTCAATATACTAAAATCCATTATTTCTTCCATTTTTTTTTCATTTTCATATGTCCCTATAAACAATTTATTTAAACAAGCACTAGCCCTAAACAACATATCAGGTACATTACTTTTTTCTATTATAATCCTAAAATTGTAATTATTAATCAATTTTGGAATACTCCCACTTCCTGTTATAAATTTTAAGAAATGTCTTAAGTATTGTTGATCTTTTCTCCCCAAAATATTCCATAAGTACATTACTTCTATTGTATCTTGTTTACACATATTATAAATTACTAAGTCTTTTATAGCCATTACATCCAAAACCCTTTCATTATGCAAAATAGAAGCTACTTCATCTGCCTCAAAAATATCCTTAAATCCTTCAGGGATGATACTATAAAATCCTTTTCTTATTAAATCGTAAGGAATTCTCTTAGAAATAAATAACTTTTGATTTAAAATATTTTGAATAGCTTTATCTTTATCTTCATTTATCCCAGGGACTATATCTTCATCTACTTCATTTCTTAATAACCATAACATAGATTTTTGATATTGTAAATTCTGTACGTGTCTTAAAGATACACTTCGTTTCAAAAGATTTTCACAAAAAGGCAAAGAAAAAGCAAAATCCATATTTTCATTAAAAAGGATACACATTCCTAAATAAACACCTAAGAAAGTATAAAAAGAATCATCAGATAAAGTAATAGAGCCACGATTATTAACATTGTTGTTATTAAAATTGTTATTATTAAAATTGTTATTATCATTGACACTGACATTGATATTATCATTGAGATTATAATCATTTTCACCCTGATTATCACCTTCATTATCACCTTCATTATCATCTTCATTATAATCCTTTCGTTCATTCTTCATTTTATTTTCTTTTTCTCCTATTTCTTTTACTGTTAAATCAATACTTTCATTTTTGGCTTTATTTTCCGGGTTCACATCTAAAAAATAATCTTCATTTAACATCCTTGGATCATTATAAATTTCTGAAGATGCTTCATACATGTATTCCCTTAATAAAGCCCCGTAATCTTGTCCCATTTCTCCTTCAAAAATTACATGTACTTTTTTACTTCTTAATTTATCAACATTCATTAATAAAAATATCCCTGTACTATCAACAATGTGTCCTCTTGTTACATTAATTTTTAAAGGAATAAAAGATCTAATTGATAAGAAATTAATATTAGAAATTAAACCTTCAAAGGTATCCATTTTTTCTCTTAAAACATTCATTTTGTAGGCTGGTGATCTCCAGTAAGTAGTTCTAAGATTATGATTAATATAAACAACTTTCTTATTAATAACTCTTGTCTCCCATCCTAAAGGAAGTACATTAGGACCAGATGATCTAGTATAAGAAGTAACATAACTCTCCTTATTAACATAATATTCATTATTCTCAAAACTATTTCTTACTGAATATAATTCATTACAACCTTGTAATTTCCTACTAAGAGAAGTAAGTGGTACTGTCCTATTAATATTTTCTAAATAAAGTAAAAGGTTTTTATCAACAACTTCAAACTCTAAAGTCCCATGAAAAGATGGATTATCAACTAAAACAGAATGTGAACCAATAATAAAAGTCTTAGAATAATCGTAAAGGACATTGTCAATATCAATAATAATATTAACATCTGCAGTAGGAATATCCAAAATGTAACAAAGGAATTGAGAACCAGATTTAAGTTTAATTTTCTTACTGTTGATTTTTAAAATAAACGAAATGTTAAAAAGCCACGAAAACCAGCCTTTTTGTTTTAAATCGATTTTTTTAAGAATTAATTTCATGAAAGGGGGTAGACTAAAAGGGATTTATATTTGGAAGTGGGAAATGAATAAGGGAGTAAAAATTAA
>DWJH01000607.1:0-10082 GCA_018248735.1 Tagiades litigiosa | reverse complement strand
GGTTCGGTTCCTGAATAAAGCTATAAAGAAAATAGAGAATATCCAGTATTGACGGGATCAGTACCACCAACTTACTTCGCCTGTCAATCTGATATGAATTTGGATAAAAATTTAAAATTAAAAAATATAAATTTCCTTCTAAAGCAGATCGGCTCGCTGTCACAATATTTGAATACTCAACAGGGATCATAAGAGGATGAAATTAAATGAAGTAGTTAAGAATACTATAAATGAATTTAGTATTGATTTTAGTCACTTAACACCAGTTGAACGACACACTCCAATGCCACACTAAAATACCAAACATCTCTTTCTTGCGTAACAGCGTCAAATAACAAAAGTATCAGCTAATTCAGAATCAATATGTAATAATATACCAAGCTTCAATAACATTAGCTAACAGTCGCGCACAGGGTTCAGCGCTGCAGTTCGGAGGTCATTCGGCGGAAATTATTGAGTGCTGAACTTTAAGCGTAAGGCTCTTGTCGTATCGAAAAGCAATCGCGATGAAGCGATGCAGGAAAATCATTATACGAAAACAGTCATAACCCTTATTTTAATAACACCTTTAAGTACTTGGTTTTTATTTATATAAGTAAACGAGTATGCGGTTCACCAGATATTAAGGATTTACTACAGACTATAATAACCGTAAACACTTTTCAAATGATGTTTTCGTTCCTTTGTCCTGAGATATTTGTCACGGCGTTGTTACTGAGGTCTAAGTTAGTTAAATATCCTGAATATACTGTCCGCATACATACACACCCATCGAACTGAAACACAACTTATAAGAGCTGCTTTACAGCAGAAATAGATGTGGTTGTACTGATACCTTCGTCCATACGACCACAGAAACATACACCTGTATGTTATGTGACCACCTTTTTTTTCCTAGAGATAATTAACTGTCAAAAACATTACACTCGCATCACCTTTACAAACAAACACTGACTCAACCGTACCTTAATAGTTTCTACCATTAAATTGTCATCGCTTATCGCTCGTCAGTACGTAATGAGACAAGTGATATCTAAAGTGTTCTTGCGCTTGGCAACTGAAATGTTATTATTGGCTTACAAATACACATGAAAACAGGTTTACTATATTTTAAGTGTCATAATAGTTTTGTTACAGCCGTTCCAGTGAGAGGGCGTGTGTGTCCGCGCTGAAGTTTGCGCTCCAATTTACTTTTATGACCAGAAAGCTATATAACATATTTTTAGTATGAAACATAGTTATTGATATTGGTTTCAATCATTGATATGTTGATTCAGAATCAGATAGTAGGATACAATTATTTCAATGTTGATACTTTGTGGGTCATTTGTATTCATGAATTATATTAACATGCGAATTTTCAAACGAATTGTCCGCTATAACGTATCCGATTTCATCAATTTTGCAATTGAAATACTGGAGCACAACTATAGTATAGAAAACTAATGTTCATAATAACAGATTAAAATATCAGTCTCTTTTAAGACATAAGATTTCTTGCTTTATTAGATTTGTCAAATAAGTTATTCGTCGTCACATAAAAGCCATCAATGAGTTATGTTAGTCCCACTAAATTACTTTTAATTCAGCAAAAATATTTCGTCCGCTACGTATAAATAAACTAAGAATAGATTTTGAGTAAATCTTATCCACAAGGGATTTTCCGCGGCGAACTTGCGAGCATTAGTTAGAATACTACAATATATTACTCAGCTATATATGTTCAGTGGGTCGGTCCGGGGTCAACGCACCGCAGCCACGAGGGTGGATCAACGAGAATCTTTATTGACAGCTCGGTTATGACCAAATCAAACATCATAAAAACAAATCGCCCCTTCGACGACTCCGATATAAGTGAGCGAATGTTTGTCCAACTTTTCCATGTGGCGCGTGCCTGACCTGAGTCAGCGTTGTAAATGGATGATCGTATGTAACACTTTTGCGCAATTACTGACTGTGCAAATTATTGTAATTTAAGCCTGGAAACAGGTAAATTATTATTGAATAGTAAATACTTAAATTGACAGCGAAGGAATAATTTTTATTGGCTAATATGAGCACAATCCAGAAATGAAAAGTGTCCTGATTTTTAACCCTCCCTTAATTTTAACTTTCCCTCAATTCGACTTCTTAATTTTTCCTGACCTTTTTTCGAATACTGCCAAGTGAAGTGATAGGCTTTTTATTCACATTTTTTAGTGTGAATTAAGTTAATTTTAAATGAAATTGTGTAGATAATATTAATCGGTACTTTAGAGAAATTACATACGCGCGTTATCGTTAATAGTGTGAATAATAGTGAATAATTATTCAAATTAAGATCTACATAAATTATAATAATCAAAATGTAATTTCAGTATACTAATTTTCGAACAATTCTTATGAAGAAAAATATTGAACGTAAGAAATGAAAGTACATTTTGTCACCATAGTATTTGATCCGGCAAGCACACAAGCAATAACATCAAACACGATGCTATACGAATTCAGTGGTTAGCAATTCGTTTGAGTTTCAGTGTAAAATTGCAATTTGGGGTGGCACTGGAGTACAATTAGTACAGAGACCAGGCTACGGAGCTACTCTGTACACTGTACATTTCAAATCTAATATGCGGTCCGTTGCGGCCGCATGCGCGCTATTATTCAGTCGCATATTCGGTTTTCGTGGAGATTCCAAAACGATGTTACATGCTTAATTATTTAATCAGGGAATCAAATCATCATTACAACACAATATGGGTTCATTAGCATGAGTTACCCTTAGAATGAGAATGTTAAGCTGTAGTTCACAAGACTGGCCATCATCGTCATCAGCGTGGGTCTCTTTTCAGACTGGGAGTTTTTGGCCATAGGCCATAGTTTAGGCCATCCACGCTGGCTAAATACGGATTCACTTCTTCGATAACATTATGAAGTCTTAGACGTACAGATTTCCTCACGATGATTTTGTTTTACCGTAATAGCAAGTGATATATTATTGTTATAAAACCCCTACAACTTAGAAAATTCAGAGATGAAAGCCACGGGTTTGAACCCGGACCTCCCAATCGAGAGGCCGGTTTTTCAACCACTTGTCTATCACCGCTTTTATCACTGTTTATTACATTATAATTTTTATTTTTATTCTCACTACTGTATCATTATTACAAAAAATATCGGGTCAACTATCTGTAAACTTTACATAATGTTAAAAAATAACTTGTTTACAGTTCAACAATTTATCCGAGAGCCGGGACCTGATAACGAGAGCGAGCGAGAAATAACTCGCATTCGGAATCAATTCGCACTTTATTTGCTAGTTCGTGCCGTTCAGTGCCGATAGTGTTTTTAGAGCTCAATATATGAAGCGACGAGACTGCTGAATGCGACTCACTCTATTAACTTCTACTTAATTTTGTTGTTATTCTTTAATTGCTGTCTATTTGTGCAGGGAATAAGGAATACATAATGTGTATAATGGTAACAATATACCGTTTTGTGGTGGTAAAGGTCTTCTTAGCTCGACGGGGCCAGCAATGACTCGACATCTGAGCCGTGAAGCAACTTGCAAGTGGTGTTTCATTTTGAAGGATCTCAATGTTCACGTATCTAGGATATTTGAGTGAGAAGTCCGATTTCACATTTTTATTCAACTTCTGATAGTAGAGCTGATATCAAGAATAGAAGAAGTAATTGAATAATTATGTCGAACAGCTTAGAGAAATTTCATTTCGTATCAAATTTTTATTGTAAGTTCGATAATAATAATATAATATAATTACATCATTTCTATCATAGTACCAATCCTATCAACCCGTGCTGCCAGCAAACATGACCTCCATTAAAACAAATATTTCAAGTCCACATTTATCAAAAAGTATACCCATATAATTATCTGACAGGCTGTCACTGGGCGCGCCCCGCGGTGACTAGAAAAATGTCAACTATTTCTATCTGATCGGCTGCCACGTGCATTGACGCAAATGGCGTTTGTATTCCTTCAGGAAAATGGAAGGCTCGTGTCGGCTCACGGGATACCCACGACGAGCCACGCTATACAAAACCTGTGGCTGTGGCTAAAGAAGAAATGCGATGTACATGCATATTTACCTGTAGAAATGATAAAACATTGAGTTTTTATGCTACATGTCCTAAATATTTTTTGACACGCCGTTATATGATTTTGTTACTTATTTATGTTAGATTTACAGTTATTTTACTCATTATTTTTGTTTTAGTCTATTTTGTAATTTTTATATTCTTATTCATTTAATCTGTAGCTAATTTATGAAATATTTATTTGCCGGTTGGTAACACACTATTCTTGAACCAATTATGTTTCAATCTCTTTACTAGATTCATTAGTATCAAAATACTTGGAATAATTACAATACCTATTGAACATAAAATAATTTTTTATTAATCACGATTACTTAATTAACATAGTCAACATGAATAAATTTTTGCCTTTTAAGTTAAAAGAAATGTCTTGCTCTCATTAAGGTATTAATTTCCCGAATGTCACTTCCTCGTATCGCTTTCAGAATATCAATTAGTCGCAGAAAGGTCATCTGTGGCCATTAGGTCTTTTTGTTTCGGTTGTTTCCTCTATTTTTATCTTATTGTAGAGCGCCGTGAGCCAATTAGTGTTGTTAAAGCAATGGTCCCAAGCTCAAGTTCCGGCCGAGACACTGAATAGATTTATTGCTATTGCTTTCATGTAAAAATATGTTGTAACTAAGATACTCGCATTCTTACTACGGTGGATAAGTATATGTATAAGTCAATTTATTATTGATAATATAATTTATTGGTTTTTCATTAAAATAGTTGATAGTGTATGAGTTTTTAACAAATGACAGGACCCAACAGTTTGTAGAAAATTGAGTGTCATTACTGTCTATTCATATTTTCTTTTATTAAAATTATATTTGAACTTTTATTGTATCTCCATCAGTTGTAGGAATATAACGGAATGTAATTTAATATTAAGATGTTATGTACTTGTGATTGAATAAAAAATTGATTATTTATTTATAGACGGAGACCGAGTCAGTCACTTGCTTCGCACCACATTTCAAATGGATATTTTTAATAAGGCACCACACTTCTATTAGTGCGTCAGGCTGAACTAGACGTGACGGGTTGTTCATTAATATTTCGCTCACGGACCCATTGAGGGAGCAATTTTTTTACGTGATTTGAGTACTGAGCCCTCGGTAAGAACAATACGCTGCTTAAAAATATTTTTACTTAACGAGGCTTATTATTTACAGTGGTTACGATGTAATGTATAATATTATTCAATGAGTTTCATATGCAAGCAATTTATTGTAATGTACTAATTTGCCGAACTGCGGACGAAGATTTGAAGAAAAACGTAATTCATTCTTTACAGAATAAGATTTTTTTTAACTACTTACCTACAAGTGCTTAACACTAAACTTAGTACATTCGGGTTGCACCTGGAATAATAGTTGTGGCGTTTAAAGCCTACTCAAGGTGTATGCTGGACCGTCTTACGTGACAATTCAGTTGTTTAAAAGCATAGGTTTATAATTACAAATAAAAAACTAAAATTTAAAAATACAAATCAATCATATCAAGTAAATAATAGCACTGTCGAGCAAAGAATATGGAATCAAATACAGAAACATCTAGTGATCATTAGAAAAAGCACTTAGTTATAATAATGATAACAATCTATCATGTAAGACCAATTAATCACGCACAAAAGTACGATATTAAAACAACGTTCTAATAAATAAATGACAACAGTACTATTAAAGTTTTAATCAGCTTTCCTAAACGCCGTCAGCAGTTTTATTCTGAACGTATTTCTTTCGACGTCCGACTGTTTTCACTGGCACAAAATTATACACAGGTCGGCTTAAGCGGGACTTCCGGTAGAACGACTTTGAAATCTGCAATGAATTTAGCACCGCAAGTGCGAATTATTTGTATCGAGTGTTGAACGCTGGTCACTGAAATATCTTAGATTCACTATGATGCTATATGATAATTGCAAAGTAAAAGAAAATTGCTCGTTTACGTAACGTTTCTTTTTATACAAAGATTTAAGTTAAACAGTTGTAACAGTATGAAAAACTAAATCATTAATCTTACATTAAGTTAACTTAATGTAAAATAAATCATCATAATTTCACTATAGTATCCACGAAGTGGAGAAATTATTGGAGATTAAATTTAAATTATCACTTTTTCACGTACTGTTTTATAAATTCTTTTCTCATTCTCAATCTTACGTTTAATAAAATTAAAATATTAATATATCGCGTCGCATCCGTGAAACTCCAGCTTACGCGATATCTCCTACTGTGCTTAGCAAACGCGGCTCGCGAGAACTAAACATTGCTATCTGGGAGCATTATCTCGCAAATATTCTTATCTACACACGCGGGAGAAATTTACCGTTGCGAATATTTGCAGCTAAATGTGACTGCGGACAATGTAGTGCGACGCACAGCACGCCGCCGCGCCCTGATAGTCACACGGTACGTGTCACAACATGCTTTGATGGTAGTTGGTATAATAAATAGTGGTATTTTACTGCAGGGAGAGTCTATCCGGGCGCTACGGGGTCAGTACCATCTGTGAAGCAACACTTTTGAGTTGTGTTTCAGTTTCAACGGTGTGGGTTCATACTCAGGATATTTGAGGCGACCGACTTAGTCCTCAGGTGTCGCAACGCAGCTTTGAAACTTCTATATTTGTGATTAGAGAAATATAATGTACGTTCTCGTATTTGGAAGTTCTGAGTTTGAATTTTGAATTTGAATTTGAGTCTAAGAACACACGATACTTGTTAACGAAATAACATTTAAATACTTATTTTTACGGATGACTTCCTTTACTGGAATGACTAGTTATTTACATTGAAAATGTCAAGAATAAAATAGTTTAAGCGGTAATTTGCAATTAGCGTGATCACGCCGTGCTTTGAAAAGTAATTGGAATGAAAATGAAAAACAAGAGAGTCGATTTTTCTTTATTGTTGTGATTAGTTTTACAAATTGCTATACTTATCTGCTGTGAAGTAACTCTTATAAGTTGTGTTTCTGATTGAAGGGCGTAAGATTAGTCCTAAAAGTCACAAAGTGAGTAAAGAGCAACATGGCGGCAAGTCCACCTGGTAGTATCGGCGTTGAAGACTCGTCGCCGCCCAATATTTTTTGCCGCTAATAGTTTCCCCTAAAGTTTTTCCAAGCAATTTGCCGCGGCCCTTCTCCGCAGGCCCGAAACCCATTTGTAAGAGTGTGTTTAAGTGTAGCTACTTAATGCTCATGCCGGGATAGTACTTGAAATATTATTGGGATGGACATACATTTGTAGGTGCTTAGTACTCTACTCTAAGTGTCGCACTAAATCGTCTGGAGCGACCCGATATGAACCCCATTATTTTTAATTTTCCAACTATATTTCTGCAGGGTTCTATAGCATTCTAGCAATAACTTCAAAATGTAACAAAATTCGGAAGACTTGTTTCTCAACGTAAATACTGCAGAACTTTAATACTGGTGACATTTAATTTAGTTTAAAAATATTTTTTACTTAATTTATCAAAAAAAAGCATAATTACTGATAATTCACCAACATCACCGACCCGCAGACGCGGCAGCTCGCGATCGACCACGGAATTCAATTACTACGCCGACACTTAATTGAAGTGGTGACGGGAACTTGAATTACAGTACGAACAGTTTGAGTCACAAATTTTCACGGTGGCATTGCCTTTACTCATTTGCTTCAAGCTATATATTTACAACCGAAGGCATTCACTGACTCATCGCAATATTACCGAACTTATGACTGACGCTCAATTAACTAAAAATAAAGTATAGTTTTGAAGCGTTGGTAGCTTAGTGGTTAACAAAGCGGACTCTTCATCGGAAGCATCCGGGGCACCCAACTCTGACTTTTCTGAATCATATAGGTTTTTATAAGAATAAAATATCACTTGCTGTAACCGAGAAGGAAAACATCGAGAGAAAACCTGCACGTCTAAGAATTGACAATTATCTTGAACATATGTGAACAGCGTGATGGACTCAGCCTAGCCCACTCAATTTGAGAGGAAACTCGTGCCCTGTAATACGAAATTGACGAGAAACAAATCCTATCCAAAAGGAAATTTAATCCGAATGAATTTGTAGGCGTCACCTAGTTATCAACAAAACAGATTACTAAACTGACTAACATAAACTGTGTGAATAAAACAAATTAAATCACCCAATATATCTGATAACAATGCTATTTGCTAATTAATATTCCAATTCTGGACTGATCTGTTGCGAAACGCGATCCTAATTACCTTAATGCAATCAGTGCATTAATCACATTCAATATCGAATGGTCTACGCATTTGCACGATGTGCCCGCTACGTTCTCGCCGTGCATACGATTTCCAACCTTAACTTTAAAGAATAAGAGCTAAAGTAAGCGACAAGGGGTTTCGTGACTGTAACATTTAAATCAGCTTAAGCTTTCTTTCAGTTGGAAGGGTGTGGACTGTGAAAGTCTGCCGCGCGCATTTCGATGGAGTCTCTACGATCTGCATAGAGTTGGGAAATTGTATATGTGTAGTAAATAAATATGTTTGTAGTGTGAATGTTATAAATACATAATATACAGAGAATGTAGAATGAGTATGTTTTCGGTCATAAAAAAATTAAAGATGTTCAATCTATTTGTTGTAAAATCATTTATTGTTAAAAATTGAAATTATATCTATGTTGAATTATAAATACTACGTTGAATTCGAATAAATCTTTACTTAAATGTGAAAAAGATAATCTAATGAGTTCATTTTTTATAACTGCCGGAAGTAACCTTAGAAAATACCGCTGAAAATGTTTGCATTACTCTACAACTAAGTATTTATATAATTTTGTTATTCTAATTAAAAGTCCAGTAAATATGGATATGAACTGGGGTGACCCCAAGTGCCGCACAAAAGTGGGACACAGAAAGTAACAGCTCACTGTTAATGTCTCATCCAATCTCCATGATGGTCACCTCCATTAGTGCTCATTGTGGCGCTGACAATGGGCAAGTATTTTGTAATTTCTTCGTAAGAATTTTCTTTTGATAAAGTAAATGTCCCGCCTCGCCGCGCTAATTTCCTGACTCTTACATTGTCCAATATTGTTAATTTCCTATTTAAAAAATGTTTCCAAAATTATTTTTTCGTAACATTACCGTTATACCTCTTTATTTCTATATAAATAAATAAAATTGGAGTGTCTGATTTTAATATTAAAATAACCGCTTTTACTAAATGCATTTGGACGTGTACACGGTAGACATACCTAAGCAACGTTGTTTAAAATTTGTGTCTGTCTGTTTGTTCCCGCTCATCTCTGAAATGGTAAGAACGATTTTGACGGGACTCTCACTGACAGATAATTAATGTAACAAGGAGTAACTTAGGCTTTTATTTTTGAAATAATTTCTCATGAAAAAGCAAAAACCGTTACACGTATGTAACGTTACAGGCAGGCCAAGATGGGCCTGTTCGCTAGTATAAAGTAAATATGAAGAAGAATGAAAATGAAATTAAAATAGCTATCCATATTTGTAGTTTGGCCGTGCCTATTAAGCGTTGGAGCTATTAAGCGCTAGTGTGAAAGCTGAAAAGCGAACAGTTTGCCCACTTATCAATATTTTTTCCGAATCTGAAGAGGCTCCCAGATGTTAAGCGGCGGCCGTGGAGTGGCCGCGAGCACTTACACTGAATTGAATTTAATCAGAGAGTAATCTACTTGCGGGTATTGGCACTCGTGGGCGCTGCGATCGCACTCTATCTGCTCACTGATTTCAGATAACCTTTATCGACATTGTGTAATAATGCGTTTCCATTCAGTTACACCGCGTGAGCGTGGAAAGTTTATAAGGAAAACGGTAAACAATGTAGTTTTTGCAAAATCGAAAATCGATAAAACTAATTGCGTTCACATGAATATTTATTTATTTATTAATGTTCACATGAATATTTATTTATTTATGATTGCGTTTGCCTGTAAAATTGTAATTTTTACCTGTATATTATTCTTATGAAAATTCTATTAATCACATAAAAAAAG
>DWJH01000606.1:0-10083 GCA_018248735.1 Tagiades litigiosa | reverse complement strand
CAAAATAAACTTTGAGGGACGAAGGCTGTCGTAAGCATGTCATTGTCAGTTTACGTCCCTTCAAGACTATTTTTATCGACCCACAAAACAAATTTTTTTGTTTAAACAGCAAAATACATATTTTTTGATAGGACATTACATTTTTTTAAAAAATACACTATAGATGTATTTTCGAAGTTAAATTTACACATGGATGATATAATATCTTATTTCTATTTTTTAGCGCAAACTAAAAAATTTCCTAGTCTTTTACTCATTTAAAACTGTTTGTTTTTCTTCGGCTGGTTCTGGTAAGAAAAGTTTGAAAAAATCCTATTACTTTTAAACTTTAAAAAATTACAATTATTTTTATTGATAAAAAAAATCATAAATTAAAACAAGTAATGTTTTATATAGTGCATAACCATCTTGAAATTACATGTTGTTGTAAACACATCATAGATAATATATAGCTTTTCCAACTATAACATTGCATAATAAAAGGTTCTTATTTTCAATCTGAAAAATGTGATTTTAAAATTACTTTAAAATAAATAACCTCTTTCCATGTGAAACTAGAAGTTGAGATGTCCTAGAATAGCACACGCCCGAATATAATTATAAAAACATACAAAAACAGCGGTGTCGTCCCTGCTGAGTATTCCATCTAAGTGGAGCGGGAAGCTTAGACTAAGTGATTCTACGTAAGTCGTTAAGAGCAGTCCACGCAAGACAAATCAGGTTATCGAAAGAAAGGATAAGACACTGCGAATCTTCTCGAGGGAGTACCCTAGAGCCTAGCATATCAAATGGCGTTTTGTATCGGCTAAAAACGGTCCAGTTACAGAACGGCCGGGCACGTAGTGTGCCTGCAAACTCACAAGGCTTGCAGGTCCGTACCACCTGCTTAGACCTTGACGTGGTAAGCAGACTATCGTAGAGGGTAGTTGATTACGCGGTAGACCAGCTCAACTATCAAATTGCGTTTCCTAGATCTATAGTGAAACTCATCTATAAAAATCTAAAAAAATATTTTCATCTAAATCCTTGACTATAAATAAATACTTTACCAATATATAGTAGAGAAGCTGTACATGCTCTCTTTAGAGCAAGAACATTTCCATTTTTTAGATAAAGAAGTATTTACACTATGAAAATGATCTGAAAACAATAGAGTCAATAGTTTTAGATGCTAGAATTTGAATGTATGAGAATGACTATACTAAGCATTGTCTTGAATTTTAAGATGTTTTCACCATCTTTTTTTGTAACAAATATGGCGTAAAATTGTCTAAAAAAAACTTAGAAATCACTTCATACAAGTATTTGTTAATAATTTGTATGTTGAGTTATGAACAGACACCTATATGAAACTGATATTAAAACAAAGCATAATCGGATAGATCTTGTCGTTGTCTACATGATAAAGAAAAGAAACTGATAGTGTATGTTTGAATAACATCTGCTGAAAATCTTTAACAAGTCGTGATGGAAAAATAAAGGAAGTATGACATGCCTGCAGACGAATTTATATATACAAAGAAAACATTTATGATGAAACCTATGTTTTTATGCTTTGGTTGTTCAAGTGAAAAAGTCATTAATGCCGTTTTCACCAACGTCTAACTGAAAATTTGTGCTTTCGAGCGTTCCTTAATACAAATGATTATATACGAGCCTAAAAATGTATGAATTTACCTAGATTAATTTGTTTTCCCCATGATATACTGTTATTACATCATCCACATACATAAAAAAGAGGAAATTACAGTGATTTTTTAAAACCGTAATTTTGTGTGTGTAGATTGATCAGACTATAATTCTAAATGATCTTTTTACCTTGCAAATAAGTATCAATAGACTTAATTTCAACTGCGACAATAAAAATTTCTTTGCTTTTTTTCTAATGACAACCAGAAATGATCTGTTATGCTTTTATGTATGTATTAAAACATGTACTGACACAAATCTCCGCAAAGTTAATTTAAAATATTTTTTTGGACTGAATGATTTTTGGTTTTTTTTTGATATTGTATCTTTTGCATAGCAAAAGTAAGATGCATTCTAAATCTTTACTATTCTTTCTTGTAAAATATGTTGTAAGCGTTTTCTCACACATTGACAAAAAATAGATATTTAGAATCATTAAGATATTGTTCTTTGATTTTTTTTTATTTGGTCGGCGTTCCAATCATGTATCTGTCCTCTGCTTAAACTTAATTATTGTTACAAATGCAAAAGTTTCAGTTTAAATACGTTTGTATTAATTTGACCTGATAACAATTTTGTATTCAGCAACATAAAGTTTAAATTATTTGATGCAGACAATGAACTTTAGTTTTGCTTTAAATCTATATAAAACATACCTCTGTTTCGGTAATTTAATCTTAAAATATGTGTTAACTTCGTAAAAAACAATTTCAGGTTCTATATTTTTATAATAATATAAAGGTTTTAAATCTAATGCTTAGACGTAAATAATGCAAATTTAATATCGTTAGCTTGTCAAGGTTGCTTTATTTATATATGAAAAAAAGCAACATTTATTTTTTTTTGATAAAATTGAGCTAATATAATTTATAAACTTATTAAGTCTTTTTAAATGTTAGTTAGAAGGTAAAAATTGATAAAAACAATTAAAAAATCGGTTGGATAATTTTTTTTGCATATTTTGCATGGATATAGGAACTATAAAGTTTAAAAATGGTCTTATAAAATTCTAAAGACTGAATAGATCAGATTTCAAGAGCAATATTAAATATTTGTAATTCTGATATAACAATTATCTGATTCAAATCTATCGCATCTGATTCGAGAATTTATAAACGGTCTTTTCTGAGTTTGTACATCAAAAAAATCATTTTTGTGCAAAAATTAAAATAAATTTTTAACAACAACAAATTCATAAATTAAATTTTTATGAAAGTTTATGATGAAGTAAAACATTAAAACTATTATAAACTTAGGCAAACCATCAAAACCCCCTTTTGTTAATTATCATAGACCATACAAGACACTAAAAATAAAGCAAATCCGTGTATTTTTATTTTGCATTGTCCTTATGAATAACATTAATTAATCCGATAGAACATTTTTTAGAATTCTATAAAATAAAAACTTGAAATGACGATTTAAACCTTTTGTTATCTATTCTAGTAATTGCTAATTTGAAAAGTTTTTACAAATAACAGATTAATTTTTGATGTGTATAAAGTGAAAAGTTGATCATTTTTGTGTTTTTTTTTATTCTATTTTATAGCCCTTGTGTATAAAAATTACCAAAGATGTATTATGAATACAGAATAAATAAGGTATATACACAAATTAGAGATTATTAACAACATGTAGTAGTTGCTTATATAGGCATTAAGGCAACCAGTCCTAGATATTCGTTTGTATCAAGGGTATTTAATGTTTTTGCGATAAAAAAAATTTAATTAACGTTTAAAAGACTTAATTAAGTTAAAATAAGAACAGAAATGTACAAATGCACGTTAAACGCTTATAAAGTTAATTAATAGATATTTAATTAACGCATACAAAAATTTTAGCAAGTTTTCGTTTCTATGGCATAAGGTCGACATGGTCATTTAAATTTATTATAGTTAAAACGGAAGTCACTAAAACTAAATTTGTATTGAAGATACACAGAAAGTTAAGTTAAATTAAGTAAAAATTATAAATTGAATTTATCGCTTTTTTAATTAACGTATAATAAAGCGCTTATCTATAAAATTACAAATTTGATGTGTTTTTTTAATAAAATAAAGTTTTGTTCTAAAATAGATCAAATATCTAAAGATTAGGGGTTATAACAATTTTGTTTAATGATTAAAATATTAAAAAAATCTTAACAAAGCAAAAGTTCGCCTATTTTGACAAAAATGATAGCTGTTAACAACACGTTCGATTATAATGCTTTAAGTTTGTTTTATGCTCAAAAAAAGAGTCTTTTTTGATCAAGTCTGAGGTTGTTTTTATCTTTCATCTCTTAACAATACACATACGACACATACAAAAATTTTTATCTTTTCTTATAAATTCGTAATATGTTATCTTTTTTGTCTAAATAACAACACTAAATCGCTTTCAGGTTGTTTCTATTATTGTAAATACTTCACTGAAATTTATTAACAAAGATACATTCAAAACATAATAGGTTTAAATATATAGCAAAGTAATGAGTTACTTTTTTACCAAAATTATCGTTTTACAACGATCAAAATTACCTGGATTGATAAAAGTAGCACATAATTAGAATGATTGATTTTTAATTTCAAGCGACAGTATTTTAACATAAGCACATTTGTTATGTTGCCTTTCTCATAATTAGTCTTTGATAACAAAAAAATATTTGTTAAACTTGAGATCAAAACTAAATTGCAATTTTAAATATTTATAAGATTGCTAAAACAGTTATTATACGCAAAATTTTAAATTTTAATGTCGCACTTTATTTAAAAAATTGTTTGTTTGTAATCTATACAAAATGATTTAACACAATGATTTCAAACTTGCAAATGCCGCCTTAGTTATTAGATTTAATAAATAGTAATGTCTTTAAATTTATGCAAAGATACAAAATGCCTCTAGCAAGATAAATAATTTTAACTCAACATCAAAATTTCTTTCTTCTATTGCCAAAATATCTCTCGTTGGAAAACAATGATCTTAAAAATTTTATTTATATACCAAATGTGTGTATATTATTGACCACAAAGCAAAGCTTTTTTCTCTTCAAAATTGTGTTATCTTCAATTATCAAATTTACATCTTAGACTAGTTGTTTATAACTGATCAAAACCTCAAAAAAAATAATGAATACACTCACAGTATATGTTGTCATGTAAGGTCTTAAAAAGCGTAATGTTTAGTTACCTGGAGATTTGAATATTTTTAACACAACAAATATTTTTATAGCTAATAAAAGATACATTAGTTTTATTTACATTTAAAATCCATCAATATTTAGTCCAAAGTGATACACGACAACAAAATCCTACACCATTGTTATCTATAAAGTATTCGTTAAAATTGCGCTTGTAAGATATGTGAAGGACAAAAGCATCTTATAAAAAAATTTTTTTTTGATTAAACAATTTGATCACAAAAACATTTCATGATCTATAAAAACTCTTTAAAGACATAGTCCGGACTAGGATTGTGTAAACAATTTTTTTTTCAAACTAAGTAAATTTTTAGACCGGTATAAGCAACTTTTTCGATCAAGAAGCCGCATTCAGCAAATATTTTTACGAAGAGCCACCCTGTAAAGAAAATGTTTTAAATTTTCATTTATATGCCAGTATGAAGAAAACATGGGTGACAAAAAGAACAAAAGAGGTACAAATTCATTTCTTTGTTTCCAAATACGTTTTAGTTGTCCTAACGTTTTTCGTATTTATGATTATGTCTTGACTGGAAAATGATTTATTAAAATTATATGCTTCGTGGGCCACAAAAATTTTCAACGAAGCCGCGAGTTTCTCATCCATGTTTTAGACTATAACTATCTTAAAACAATATTTTTTGAAAAATATAAAATAATTTTTTACTATACCAATCAGATTTTTTTTGTTTTAAAATGTGCTAAATAGTTTGGTGATTTAACCAGCCCGATGAGTCCAGGGCTGCTAACGTGTAAGACTATCGTTACTTCTAATGTCATAATGTTCTATTCAGAACAAGACATTAATCTCATCACATTATTGAAACATTATTTTTCAAAATGATTTATTTACTACGATTTCCCCTTATTTCTACCAGTACCCCAATCTCCCCGCATTTATATTCAAACTTTGACACAAATTCTGCTTAACTGAGAGATGACGAGACGTCCAGCCTTATAACGAGATTGTTCTAATAGAGTTTATAGTCGACTATTACTCCATCTTTACAAGTAGAAAAGACAATAAATTATTTTTGAAAGACGCCAAAACACTCCCTAAATAATTATACAGCGATCGCCTAAACAATGTTACTTAAAGACAAAAATCCCTATAAAAATCTTAATCTGTTACAAATATTTGCCCAAAATCTGAACAGGAATTAATATCGACAAACATCACTAACAAAACATGTAATCGTGTAACTTTAAATATATTCGGGATATTTAATAGTAACATTCCGATATATGAAGTTCACCTTAATACGTTAAAGGTTTTAGTTACATTTCATTCAAGCCGCATACCAATTGGCTTAATTAAAATATTAGTTTTCATGCATCGTCTCGTACCAAACAATAAGGGACCAGAGGGTTGTAATGGTTGAAATAAAACCAAAACTGGTCGTAGCGTAAGTCTGCCGTCATGTGACCTCTGCGACGCTTTGTTAGCGGGCCTTTCATGCTGCGCCACTACGGGCGACCCTATTTGTATTTTGTTCACGAACTCGCCGAATATATTATTTTGTACGAGTACGTACAGATGTGGAAGAAACTGATTTAAGAGTCCAATTCTATAGGCCCCAGAAAGAGCTCGAATAAAATTTTGTACTACCCGCGTCGACTTCTACTTGACGTAAACGTTATTCGGCATTGTAGGTGTACTAGCGTGTTGACCAATAGGATTTTACTTATGTTCCACTTTGCGGTACTTAAAGTTCTATAAGCACCGCAGATATCTGGTATGTATTGTAATAAAATTATATTAAAGAGATGATGTTTGGCTGTTACGTGAGAAACTATTTGATTATATGAAAACGAATTCACCATACAATGTAATATTAAATTTTTTATTATTATTTGACTTTTAGAAATATTCATTAAATTTACATCAGTATGATTCACCTTCACCTTGATCTATGTTTTTATTTTCTTCCTTTAGTTGTTTTAATAGATATAAATTACAGCAGTACCACAAGTCAGCGTTGTTTTAGTGCTGTCTCTAGAGGATTAAGTTGGTTGTGTAATTTCCTTGACTTGCAGACACCCACATTATTCTATCTGACAGAACCGGGAAGAGTTGCTTCACTACGAAAATATGTAGGTGTGATGCTATTACTGATGTTAAGAGCTTGCTGAATTATTAATAACAAAATTGTTCTCTAAATAAATCATATTTTAAGTCATCACAAAAACTATAAAAGCTATTGTACCTTTAATACTTTGAACCGCTTGATTATTCGATGCATATCTATCCATCTCTGCATACCAATTGACCGTCAAATCGAATTTTGGAAAATTCATAGTTGCTGATCTATACAGAAGTTTAGCTACAACGCTGTACGTTGAGAGATGTTATCAATTCTGAATGCGATGGCTCAGCGAATAGGGAAGACTTGGCTTCAGACTGTAAGAGGACCCACTTGTTTGTTTTGTCTCGATCACATCAGATACTGTGAAATATGTTCACTGTTTAAATTCAAAACTTTAGGACAAATTTAATACATCGTATTTGTGTCCTTTCTTTTTGTTATCTTTATGATATTGATTTTATCTTATACCTTCCATACAAATACAGATTATGTATACATAGATTTATAGACAGGTTTGTTTAAATAAGGATTTTGGAATACTCGTTGTCATTTTATGCTTGAAGTTTTAACCTAGATAGGTAAATATTCAAATTTAAATCAAACAACATCACAATACAATCGTCTCTAGTAACCGTCTTCGTAAGTGGCAGAATGATATTGATAATATGGATTCAAATAAGCGTCAATTTAGAAAAAAGAAGGAATTCGAAATGAAGATACAGTTCGTAATACTAAGTAGAAGATCGCCTTACTTTGTATATTACGGATTGACGGTACTGAACGTCACGCGTCTTCGATTGATCTGTTTTAACAAAATTCGTTTTAACATTCGCTTCCTTCCTGTTTATATTAGTAACACGGTCGTCAACGTACGTAGTCAATCTTCGTTTGGCATCTTTGTGATTCAATGAACGTTGCTTGTACCCATAATTTAATTCGAGGTTTCGTTTAAAATTCACTGAAGGACATATCTTCGCTTGTGATTGTAAAAATCGATCAAAAATATGATCGTAAAAATATTTATCGATTCCAGCTTTCTTGAAGAGATTAACTTTTTATCAAAAAGGCAAAGTGCAACATTAGTAATGAATAGCAGGCTAACACTATTAGAAGTAGGTTACATCAATAATTACAAAACAAGAATTTTAAACAGGAAATGCAACGAATGCGTATATTTACGTGATACAAAATGTTTTCAGTATTTGGTCTAAATTATCAGTATTAGACAATAGTCGTTAAACCTTCTTTTAAACTCTTTTATTGATGTAAAATAGTAAAGGTGGCATTAAGACGATTAGTAGACCTGCAAAGCTACATTGCATTGCTAATATACAGTCGACTGGCACGTTAGCTGTTGCGCCTGCGGTTTAAATAACAATTCCAGCTGGCCCCGTTTGTTCCACTCTGTTTGGAACGCCTAAAACCCTGCATTTCCTGGGAATGGAAGGATATATAAAAGCAATTGTTTGAAACTATTCCACAGCACAATTGCTTAACAAGGTAGTTGTAGTAAAGCCAGAGGTTTTATTTAGGATCAACGGCGTAAGTACACTTTTCTGTCTGAAAATTGATGTCGCTTTTCTTCAAGAATGGTTCGTCGCATTTTTTACTCGGTTTGCCGTACGGGTTTGCTGTGAAGAAGTTAAACAGTAAAGCATCTCCCGCTAGTTGTAAATATGCGAGCGGCGAGGTAGGATATATGTCAGCTTTGCTTGTAAATGTGTATTTAGCATTTTTGCTGTGTGGCGCGCGCTCGGCGTTAGTCGATCGGCTTGCGCAAACAAAAGACACAATTTGCATTTTAACTAACTGATAACTGGGCCAGTACGGCTATCGTATCTCTAATTCCTCTAAAGTCCGTTCGGACCCGTTTTAGATAACGTATCCTTTTTCCTTGTTTTGTTTAAAAGAACTTTATGCCACCCTCTTTGCTGTCACTATAAATTTTGCGTCTTTATAGCATTCGGCGGTGTTAAACACTGAAAAGCAATGTAATTAATCGTATATTAAACGTCGTAGAAACGTCTTTGTTGACGTTACGGTCGTAAATGTAATTATTGAAGTCTATAAATAAGGGATTAATTTAAGTAGACTTTAATGGTAATCTCTTGGATTATGGCCATAATATCCTCTTCCTATCGCACTGTACATCAGGAGCCATATCTGGTATAAATCACGGCGCAAAGCCTGCATTTATTGCGAGGCGTAAATTAAAAAAGTTACAACAATTTCGAGTGAGTTATTGTGCACTGCTCTCTTCTGGTTTCAAGGGAATACGTTATATCGATGTAGCTAACACAGATTTTTGGGTAATAATAAATGAGAGACATTTTTAGAATATATTTTTAAATTGTTTCGCGTATGATGATAATATTAACTGGCTGTTCAGTTTTGAACATGCTGTTTCCAATGGATTCTAATATGATTCAATGCACGGCGTATTCGAAGTTCAAATTCAGGCTTTTGGTGTACATATTTAAGCCAAACCACTCGTACAGTAAGCCCGGGGATTAGGTAGTGGTTTACGGGTCGTAATTCCAGCGCCGCGTACATAAAGTGCAAAATCATTATGTCACATGCGAGCGTAAATCGGTTATCGTTTGATTTGTCGCCGCTTCCGAACTCCCTTGTAGCTACGTATAGCGGTTGGTATATAATTTGGTTTAAATATTCCTAACTTCACTAGTAGAGTCTGCAAAAATTCTATTCCTACTTCATTTTACGGTTTTAATACTAGACACCGCCTCAAGGAGCTCAAAAACAACAAGAATTGTTGGCAAATGGTCGCCAAGTATTAAGTCCCTAAATATATACGACACCCTTTTGAAATATGATCAGATTTTTGTACAGAGTACTACTGTTTCACCCTTTTGAAAGTTCAAAATATTAACAAAATATATAACTAAAACGGGCGTTCACTTTAACCTTTCAAACGGTAAAGTTACTTATACTTGTATATACATACACTAGCTGGCCCGGCAAATATTGTTCTGCCATATCAGTTAATAACAAAAACGTTATTAATTAATCAGCTGTCTGCGCCATTGATTCACTAATTTACGTTTCATTTGTGGCTATTAATTCTTTTTACTGACCTCTAAAGAATTTTATTGTATTCTTATCTACTAT
>DWJH01000605.1:0-10091 GCA_018248735.1 Tagiades litigiosa | reverse complement strand
GGACAAGCGTTCTGTTTGAGGTGGGTTTCAGTCGTCGCGCCACGGCAGGTTAACTGTACGCTCGTTTGCTACTCTTTACCCCCCGAAAAATAACATGAGCTCTCTGGCATGCAGGTTTCTTCACGATGTCTTTCGTTGTAATTTCATGTATTTTTAAATGTCATGTAAATTGTTGAATATTAAGCAATCCAACTTTTATCTATAGCAATTTATTCAATATATACAATAAATAACATGACCGCGCGTTGCACGCGTCGTCTCCGCATTACTTACAAGGAATATTCCCTTGAGAGCTTTCATTTGTACGAGGAGCGATACTCGTTACATTAAAACGTTATAAGTATAATAGTATGTTATATAGCGTAAAGCTATAGAAGCACGTCACTGTGATGTCATGGAACTCGGAAAACATGAAATTATGCACCCGTAAAATAAAAATAAAAATGTCTTGTATGTAACTAACTATTCTTTAGCTGTCTTTTTGTTGAAAAGGATACTTTAACCTAATACTCAATACTTAATACGTTTGTTGTCACCATAAATTATTGTAACAATAATTTATAAAACTTCATTAATGATTGTGATTATTATACAAATGATATCATTCATTCAGTTTGTGTATGAATGTGCTATATGTATTTACGTCTGTCTATTTGTATTTAATTGTTGTTGTTTTTTTATCTTACTTCAAAAATAATTTAAAAATGTTCCTAATTCGGCTTAATTTATTGACTTTTTTTATGTAATGTTCGCCAATTGTATATGGATTTTAATAATTATTTTTGGAGTCTGTAATATATTTTTCAGAAATTTATATATAAACCTATTATTGTAAAATAAAAAAAGACTGATTACGATGTACGTGTTTTAATTCACGACTTATCCAATTATAAGAGGTACTGTAAATATTCGGTTGGTGCGGTTTTAAAGCAAGTATTTTATGTATGATTTGAGAAGTAATCCTTTTCTACCAATGAATGATGAACTTTGACATGCACTGGTGGTCACAGGTACTTCAATTTAATAATTGAAAATCCACTTAATCGTTTGATCTGTATTTCCATTGCGACTATTCTAGAATCTTTTTCCACAACTCTATCGATTACCGTCAGTCGATTAAACTTAACAGCTTTACTGGTAATTTGCTTCAGCTCGCTGAGAATCTATTTTTATGTGAATACTTGTTATGAATATGTTGATTCCCTAGGTTTTGGTACTATAGCCTAGTCAAATACTTTTGTATTGCCTGATGAATTTTAGGTACACGTTTTTTTACATGAGACTCCAATCCTATTAGCAGTAGAGAAAGTAAACGATAGAAAAAGTAGCGAATGGACGTGTAATGCTGAGTAATTTTTGCAGTTGACATAAATATGCTTTCAATAACACATTTATATATATTGTTCTTTTGTTTTCTACGATGTAATTTGTACGCTCTACTTTCACCTAAATTTTAAGGTGGAATGCCTCCTGTAAGAGTAAGTATCGTAATGTCCAAGTGAAACAAAAATTCTCTTTTGCAGTAGAAATATGCGTGGAATTCACCATTTATGCGACATATAGACTATTACTATCGATAGTTGTGTGTATTAAATACAAAGGTTTCTAAATATTATTATAGTGCATAAGAATATTAGGTAGGCTGTTGCTTCCCTTTCAAAAAGAGTAAACATGTAATTTACCGTAAATGTTACAGTTATAAAGTCAATTTTCACATCAGTAAATGGTAGTTATGTCAAAATATTATGTAACGATTTATAAATACGCATTATGGTATTTTGTCTTTGACGTATGTTGTCTTTATTTTATGTTTGGTCATTTCCTGCTAACGATAATTGATATGATTGATATCGGTAAGAAGTTTGTAAATAATGATTATTACTTAAATTAATTGTAAAATTAGTATTGTCATTTAGGTGTATTTAATTCTGTTCAAATATCTCGATTACGATTTTTGTTGGTAGAAAAACGACTCGATACCCGCAAGCGGGAGACATGTTGAAAAGCGAATGGACGTGCATTCAGAATTTGTAAATCGAAGCGAATAAAAGAGAAATAAGTAAACAACGGTGGTTTTGATTTTATATCTCGTCCTCCTCTGACAGTAGTATGTTTTCAGGTACAAGAAAAATAGTACAATACAAGGATATGAAACACAATTTTATTTAGCTAATAATATTATGTTCCATCTTTTTGTTTCATCACTTTCCATCATTGTTTCGCGCGAGAAGTACATATCTATGATATGTCGTGACTGCAAACAGGACAATAGTTCAGCTATTTGAAAGTTAAACACTACTAAATGTTAGTTAAAGTTAATGGACTATTTAGGTAGTGTTAGAAATGCGGTGCAAAATTAAAAGTAATGCTATAAGTGTTCATCTTTAAATTCAATCTTACTAATATTATGAATGCGAAAGTTACTCTGTCTGTCGGGCTTTCACGCCAAAACTATAATCAGATATATAACCAGATTAAATGAAATTTGGTACAAAGATAGAGACTGAGAAATGACATAGGCTTCTTTTAGATTTTTTTAAAATATATATATATTTATATAATAAATAAAGTATATAAAGTATATATATATATATATATATATATATATATATAAGTTAACTATTTTCAGTATCAGTATTTCAGTATATATATATATATGTATATATATATACTTTATATCTGTGGATTTTTATGCACTGTTTATGATTAGTTTAAATTTAAAATTTAATATGTGACTGAAAATAGTTAACTTGTTTTTAGTAGAATTACAACCGGGGAAAAGTAGTGATAATATTTCTTTTTGATAATTATCTGGAACTCGAATTAAGGCTTGAGTTATCGGCTTATGCTCTTTTTTATTAATCAAAAATGATACCATAGTTTTTAGAAATAGCGCACAGATTAAACAAGAAATGCAAAAAATGAAGGTTCAATGATTAAATCAGCATCAAAACTTGAAAGAGAAAAGAAAAATACTGAAAATAATAAATTATACATTTTTAATAAATGTTCTTAATTTGCCTCATTATTATTTCATTACGAAAATCCGGACAATTCAATGGGCTGCAGTACTTACTTAATATAAGATGCACTGCACGCTCGTTTGCTGCTCTTTACCCAATAAAAAAAATACGGAAAATATTATATAAATGTAAAAATACAGGAGATGAGGTAAAGGTGCATATTTCTGTAGAAAAAGATAAATTATACAATAAATTAATTAACCCTAACGTCGTATGAGATTCAATCAATCCAAAGGCAAGACGCCACAATAATTGTTTTAACAGCCATTTTATCTGTCAAATATCTCAGGTTCGATTCGTAAAGCAATTAGGTTACCTGCTCATGAGTCTATAAAAATCATCTATAAGAATAGGTAAATTAAACTAAGGCATAAACGCTAAGAAATATATATTTATATTTTCTGTTTTCAGATATGGTCCTCGAAATGGTGCACCATCTAATATATACCCACCACTAGGATCAAAACCTCATTCAGCTATACCTTCGTTAATGAGTATGCCCATACCAAATGAACCTCCTCCAGGATATCGAGGTCGTTATGATGGACCACCATTTGATGACATTCCTCCTGGAGTTGAACCTCCTGTACCAGGTTTTGAACCGTCACCTTTTGACAAACAGCCGTTTGGCCCTCAAGGACCCATTGAACGTGACAGGATCCCACCGCCAAACTATAGGGATTCTTACAGGCCGCCTCCATTTGTTGAAGGACTGACAGGATATAGGGAATTGCCAATTCCTACTCTACAGAACGAAATACCTGTTCACGTTGGTGATCATCCTCGTTTTCGTGATAATTTTAGACCCTCATTTAGAGAGCATGGTTCAGTAACGTATAGAGATGGACAACCATTTCGTGATCAAGGGCCTCAAGCACCTTATAGAGATCCCAGAGATCCTAACTTCCGTGGTGCCCCTCCACCGTTCCGTGACAATTCGTACAGAAATATGCCGTATAGAGAGGGTAGTTTTCGTGATAACCCTTCACATAATTTCCGCGATGCTCCATTTAGAGCTCCGAGTGCCGACCCTCGGGATCCGCAAACTGGACAATACCACGAACCAAATTATAGAGAGGGTTACAGAGATGAAAATGGTTCAGGAAGAGATGCTCGGTCAGGTTATAGAAGTAGCGTGCGTAACAAAGGAGGATCTAGACGCAATCCAAATGTGGATGCAGAGAGGCACAGGGAGAGAGATGGTCGGGATCGGGAACGGTTGAATGAAAATCCAACTGAACGTTTAGATAAACCACGAGATGAAAAAAGATCGGGTCATGATAAAAATCGCGAAATACGGGATGATCGTACACGCGATTACGATAGGAACCGTGACTATGAAAAGGAAAGAGAACGGTTTGCACATGATAAAACGACCCCCGATAAAAAAGTACGCTTGTCTCCAAAACGTTCTCGAGATGCACGTGAAAAGAAAAGAAGTGAATCAAGAGGCAGATCTAGAGATCGTGATCGAGATTCAAGAAGAGACAAGAAAGAAGAAAAATCTCGCGATAAATCTTCTGATAGAAGCAGAGAACATAAAGATAAGAAACTTAAGGAGAGAAAGAAGAAAAAGCGAGAGAAAGAAAAAGAAAAAGATGCAGATAAAAAGAAGAAAAAAGAAAAGAAAGAGAAAAAAGATAAAGAACCTGTTAAGAAAGAAAGCGACATTGAGAAAAAAGATGATTCTATTGACGTGAAAAAAGAAAATATTTCGGAGGAACCAGTAAAAGATAAATCTGAAGAAATTAAACATGAAAGTGAGATAAATAAAACCGAAAACTCAGATAATATTAATACAGAAAATAAGCCTGAACCAGAAGCCGTTAATAAAGTGAATAGCGTATTGTACGATGAAGAGGCGGCTGAAGCAGTTGATACGGAAATAATACAAAATTACGTAAAGTTGGAAACTGAAGATCAAACTGTTAATACTAAAAACACTGACACCACTACGAAAGAAGAGCCTTTTGATGGCATAGAACTTGAAGTGCCTACAGATGAGTTAGAGGGTGATATTGAAGGAAATTCTCACAAAGAGATGTTAGCACCATTGCCGGAATTATCTAAATGGGAGGTTGACGAAGAGAGTATAGAAAAGTCAAAAGAGCCAGGCGAGATCACATCGCCCGAAGAAGAAGAAGAAGGTAAAGTTACGACTGAAGTATTGAAGCGCGCTGAGAATGCCATATTTGCTAAAGCTATAAACTCTTTACGCCCTATAGAAATAAAGAAAATCAGTAGCGAACGCGTTAAACTGTATGGCGATGAGACTCAAACAAAAAATACTATGAGTAATATACAAATTACTGTTCCTGTCACCGACACTGAGCAAAGATCTATGGAAACGAATGAAAGAAAAAGGAGAGTTTCTAAAACTCCACCGCCACGTCTCTCAGTTAAAGATAGACTTGGCGGAAAAGTAGAAGATATACGAAGGCCTAGAGAACATCGTTATGTGCAAAGTACTGTAGAACGTGTTAAATCACCTTCAAAAACACCTAAACGTGACCAACCACCGTACCGTAGAGTTACAGTTGAAAGAGATAGGAGTAGAAAATCAGAAACGGCTGGTAGAAACGAAGTATCAAAATCTGAAAGACATGTTATGACTGAGGACTACAAAATGGGTGAAAATTACCGTCCATCTAATACAATAGAAAGAAAACGAGATACTGATAAAATCTTTAGAGAGGACAAAAAGAGTCAACTCGACGAAAAATCTGATTCAAGATCTCGTGGATACGACAAAATAACGGAACAAAATAGAAACGCTGAACGTGAACGGAAGAAGTCAACTTTAGATGAAGCTAATTTCGAGCCAGATTACGATGAAACTGTTGAATCTGAAACTGAGCCTAAGGAAGAGGTTGCTAAAAAACGCGATCGATCACAATCTCCGCATGGTCCAATTGAATCAAAAAAGCCAAAACTTGACGCTGAAACTATAAAATTAGATCTGACTAATGTGAAAAAGAAACCTGAAACAGAGAGTGAATCATCAAGTGATACCGAATATTCGTCATCATCATCTTCATCAGATGCTCGTAAGAAAAAGAAGAAGAAAAAACGAACCAAAAAGAAAAAGAGGAGGGCTGCGAGCGATAGCGACAGTGACTCTGGCTCTAGCTCTGACGATCATAAAAAGAAAAAGAAAAAGCGTAAGCATAAGAAGAAGTCTAGCAAGAAGAAGAAAAAGTCTAAACATAAGTAATTATGTTTATTTTAAAATACAGTACATTTTTTAATTTACTTGTATTATAAGATTAATATTGATAAGGTATATAACTATTACCTGAAACTTGCACACGGTGAGTGATTGTCTTAACTGCACACCCTTCAAACTGAAACCCAACTTATAAAAGTTGTTTCACAGCAGAATTAGGTGTGGTGGTGGTACTGACCCCGTCGAGTCGGGATAGACCATTTTCTGTTATATCTGAAAAGTTATCCTGCAAAATCCTTTTCTCACCAAGACACCGAGCTAAACGGTTATGCATCTGAACATATACTTATGTGTCCTTACCTTCACAAAAGACTTCCCCTAAATCATAAAGTCAATAAGACCCACCCCAGCAATAACTCTGCAAAGTTGAAACAGAACAACAATGCGAAACATATTGATAACAGTTTATCGTTGTCTCCAACTTTTGCCCTAAAACTGTTCATTGTGTATTGAGAATTGTGTTTCTCGGATTCGTTTGTGCGATAAGGACTTTTTTCGTTGTTTTGAGGGTTAATATGCTATCCTTATTACGCGTTGCTGAAAAGGGTACTAACTAACAACAACTGTTTTAGGGAACTTTGCGTTTTTCTTGCTAGCTAGTTTCTCTAGCAATTAGCTTGCTAATCTTTACTATATATATATATATATATATATAAATAAGGTTAGCTAAAGATTAGCAAGAAAAATTAATTCACCTATATATATTATATATATAGCTTGTTTGTTTGTTTGTTTGAATGTGCTAATCTCAGGAACCGCTAGTCCGATTTAAAAAATTCTGTTAGTGTTGGATAGTACATTTATTAAGGAAGGCATTTATAAGGTATAAAAAAATATCCGAAATTTTTTTCAGATTTTTGTTAAATACCCGTGCGAAGCCGGGGCAAGCAGCTATTTTCATAATAATATTAGCAATGAATGTCAATAATAAATAATCAATACGTAGATATAAACAACTCAAACAAACGCCTTAAAACTTTTTTATTGCTTTAAAGTTCGATCTGTAAAATAAATGTTTGTATTAGTTAGACAAATCGTGCTATCAATTTTCAATTATAATAATTATCAACTGTTAATTACATTATGTCAATTATAATTATCATTTGCTAAATATCAATTACAATCATCAATTGCTAATTTTTTTATAGCTTAAAAGTCAGCAAACAGGTAAGCGGGCCACCTGATGGTAAGTGGTCATCGCCGCCTAAGGACACGAGCAACACCATAGGAGTCACCAGTGCGTTGCAGGTTTTGCAGGAGAGCTCTTATTTAATTGCTAATTATACTGTCAATTCTCACAATTTCGAACTCGTAGAAAAATATCTACAAGCGATCTAACATCACTAGTCCTTTTCGGCGTTCGTTCTAAATGCGAGTTTTATTCAAATTCGATTATTACGCAGTGCCGGACGCAGCAATTGTTACCTACCCCTGAATTTTGCAGCTATTTTCAACATTTTCAATCTCATACATTTATATGATGGTAAACTTTACCGAGCTAAAGTCAGAACCACCACCGCACTATTTCTGCAGTGAAGCAAATTCTGCGAGTATAAGTTGAATGATTTGTCTGCAGACAAATATAACAACTTATACTTCATCTTACTTCTTACTAATATTATAAATGCGAAAGTTTGTTAGTTTGTGAACATGTTTGGCGGACTTTCAGGCAAAAACTATCGAACGGATTTTAATGAAACTTTACAATAGTATAGCTTACACATCAGAATAACACATGGGCTATAATTTATGAAGATATTGTGGGAATTGTCCAAAATATAACGATAAGTGTCAAGTGGCAAATAATTCTGCCACCTGCTATTCTGGCGTACACTGCAACCTTTAGAGCTTTATATATATAACATAGTTACTTATTGACATAGACAGACTAAGAGAAATTGTGGAAATACAAAAGGGATTACAAGCAGAAAGTTGCCGGCGTTATGTCAACACAACACATCAATAGCCAACTTAAGGTTCCTAGTCAAAGTACAGTGGGCCATAGTTGACCGCGGTGGCCTAGAGAGATTTGACCATGGCTCACAGACAGACATACAAACAGACAAACATTCATTGTTATTTATGACAAGAAGATTATTGCTTTGGACAAATAGTTGTCCTTTAAGTGTATAATAAAAACGATGGAACTTTATCATTGAAAATAGTCCATCAAAGTGGAATACTCCTAAATCCTCAATCCTCATTTCTTATGCAAGATATTAAAATTGAATTACTCCTTTCAGAAAAGGGTTAACGATTATAAGCTTATTTACCTTCCTTTGCAATTTAACTGACTGTTAATATGCGTAATTAAATACGAGGTTTTCCTTTGCAATGAATAAAAATCACAAATGGATACAACACGAATCATGTTAGAAAAATGCTTTAAGGAAAATGATATTCCAACAAGAATCTTTCTCGTAAATTATTTTATGCAATAGTCAGAACTGATTCTATAACTCAAATTGTATTAGCGATTCAATTTGTAAGGCCATTGATTTCGCATGAGTTTTTTTATTTAGATTTAAAATCTTTTGTATTTTATTCTAAACACTAAAATAATATTGTTAAGTATGTCTGTATATTTTTTAGGTTTATATAAGCCAAGTTTATGTAAAAAGGTTCTTTACACGATATCTGTAGACCTAGAAACTTGTGTTAGTAATATTTCTTCTGTCAAGTTGAAATCATCTGAAAACGGATATTGAACGAATCAGGTCTAAACATATATATATATAAAAGCGAAAAGACACTCACTCATTCATTCACTCACTCACTCACTTACTCATTAAACACGAAATCTCAGAAACTGCTAAACCTACGAAGCTGAAATTTGGCAGAAGGGTAGTTTATAGGAAGGGGATGTCAGCTAAGAATTTTACAAATTTCAACCCCTAAAGGGGTGAAATAGGGGTTAGCGTTAAAAAATGCGGGCGAAGTCGCGAGAAAGCATAATATTATAAACCCATGTTTAATGAGGCGTCGCGAATTGGAAAAAATCAATTAACAAACACCTTTAATATTGATATATTATTAGTAGTTTTCACCTATATATATCAATTATTAAAATTTTATAATACGATGCGTGACAACATAAACTTTAAGATTAATTTAGTGTGTCAATCAGCCGGTAAAAAACAGGTGCCAAAGTGCACCTTTAATTTTGAAATATGGTTATTATGTTCATCCTTTTTCTAGGTTTATAAAAAAAATCTATTTTATCAAACACCAAATAAAAATACGGATAACAAACAAATGTTAACAACCTTAACCTATAAAAATGATTTTTACCAACAATATTTAGGTAGCCACATATCTTCATAATTTTATTTTGTTTTTAACAGACATTCAATATATAAATAAAAAATAAGTATGTATAGATAATAGAATTATAAGTTTTAGATTTTTAAACGGTAAAAAAATAGTTAAAAAAAATATTTTTTGTACATGCAACACTGCCAAAATTTTAACTATCTGTGGTCAATAAACAAGATGGCGGATAGAAAAACAGATGTCAACAAACTGCGAAGGCCGCGTTAGCGCTAGTACCAAGACGGGTAGAGCGTTCGCATCGGCGCAGGCTATATGGGTCTTGGCCAGTCAACTTTTTCTTGTGCACTTTAGTACTAGCCTGTCACATGTTCATGAGCTCCTAGTACCTAAGCTCATGCATGATGGATTTTATTTATGTTTTGTGAGGTAATTATTGGTTTAAACTAAATAAACACCCCGGATTAAATAAATACCCAGGATATTTGAGGCGACCAACTTAGTCCTCAGGAGTAGCAACGCAGCTGCGACCTGCCTTTCTCAGGGCAATCGTCCTGTTTGAGGTGGGTTAC
>DWJH01000604.1:0-10098 GCA_018248735.1 Tagiades litigiosa | reverse complement strand
TCAATGTTGAGAATAGCAAACGAGCGTGCAGTTCACCTGATATTAAGTGACTACTGCAGCCCATGACAACTGTAACCAAATCAAATGGGATGATTGTCCTATAAGAGGCCGGTCACAGCTGCGTTGCTACTCCTAAGGACTAAGTTGGTCGTCTAAAATATCGTGGGTATCTTTAAAATATAGGAAAGGAATACACAGGAAAATAAAACAACAAAAAAATAATAATAAAACGGCGTGAGGAATCGCTGGTCGCAGCCAGTGGTGCATGTTGAATTTTGCATGTATATTCAATGTGATAAAATCTTCAATTTATTATGTTCATTGAACATATAATGGGACTGTTTAAATCATTACCAGATGTGCCAATATTAATTGTCTACTGAATTTTTATTGTGTTTTTTTATTATGTTTTATATTACGTCTCATATTACAATAAGGTCTCGGCATGATCGAGGAATAACGTCGGCTTTTGAAAAAAATCTAAATTCGCTTTTTACCATATTTGGATATATTTTTCTTTAAATTCTTTAAATATTATTCCTACATTTAAGAAAAAATAAATTTTGGATATCAAGTCAGTCATTAAAATTAATAAATAAATTTTACATACAAGTAAATTCATGTGACTTCAACCGCATTCCGCAAGTTTTCCTCTGCGTTCTCTAGACACCGAGTCAAGGACGGACATCTCATTATATGTTATGGAACATCAGCATCATCCCACTACTGAACACGGGTCTCGTCTCAGACAGAGGTCTAGGCCATAATCCACCACGCTGGCAAAATGTGGATCAGTGGACTACAGACATCTTCGAGAACATTACGAACTCTGACAGATTCCTCGCGACGTTTCCTTCACCGATATAGCAATACATGTTATAAATAAAAATGAATGTTTAATTTGTCTGTCAATGAGTCCTGTATGGAATCATAAACAATGCATTTGATCATGTGATGATCTTTACCAAAGTTGTTGTGCATGATCCAAAGAAGGTTTCATAGTTGGTACGACAGTACCCGGTAGGTGGCGCTGCTGTCGGCATAACGCTTAACGCTTTTCCTGGCAGGACGAAGTCTGCGGGGACATTTAGTTATAAAACCCATATAAATCAAAACAGTTGAGATACCGGAGCTCCCGATTAATAGGCCGGTTTCTAAACCTTTTGACTTTACGGCTTTGACCGTTTTATTATCATGTATAGTTGTATGGGTGTAGCAAACTGGTTTAAACTCGTTGTTATATAATTATGTTAGATTTCATGGCAACCGAATCCTAATTAAATATGTATTGAAATTGATACATTTAAATACGGTCTACATTTTTATCATGTTGCTGCCATGTGCGTACATATCGTCATAGCAGTAGAATAATGACGGATCTTACAAATATTAAACTTGACAGGGCGGCCGTTTCAAATAATTATTATGTTAGTTGTTTTACTATGAGCGCCGATGAAATCCGTCAGTTTATCTACATTAAATTAATTTGGATTAAATTTAATCCGAAATACATATATTTTTGTCTTTATTGTAGGAGTAGTATTTAGACAATATGCAATCCAAATTGAACAAGTGAATTTTGTATTTAAAAAGCGTCTTTATTAACAGACTTCCCAAAAAAAGGTCATCAATTCGACTGTATGCTTTTTTCTACGATCATGACGATAACATAACAACTGATCGGAGTCGTCCACGTCCCGTCCGCTGTGAGCACGAAGCATTAGATACGATCGGGGTAACAACCGGTCACAATAACGTCTTTTCACTGCGAACTTAGCTGGACTCCCGGCTGTTTTCGCTGGAGCCAACCGTATTCTGATGCGTAACGGTGGACGTAGCCACTTCAGGAGCTACTATCAGACCCTCCTTGATCCGCTTCTTCTGCTTCATCCGTCGATTTTGAAACCAGATCTTCACCTGGGTCTCATTCAGCTGGAGAGCGGAGGCTATCTCTATTCTCCTCGCTCTTGTTAGGTACTTGTTGAAGTGAAACTCTTTTTCTAGTTCTGTGAGCTGCTTGTTGGTGAAGTTGGTGCGGCCGGTGTTGTTGAGGTTCAGGAGCGGGTTGGCCAGCATCTGGCTCCCCGTTGGGGTGCGGAGACCGTCCTGCGGGCTCCCCAGCACCCCCTGGCTGACGAACTCCGCTGGCGGTATCATCAGCTTTGGAGCTGTAACAAATTTTTCGTGATTAGTCGTTGATTTTTTTGATAATTTAAATACGTACGATATAAAAATAATAAATTAATTAATGAACGAATGAATGAAATAATGAATTAATTAATGAACGAATAAATATATGAATGAATGAACCGCACTCAAGATCTCAAGTACCGCTTTCGGTCGAGCCGTCGAAGTTTCATTACTGTGTAATGGATACTTTATCTGAGTAATAAGTTCACTATTTATATCACATTCTAAAAAATTACTTTATCTAGTATAAGTAAAACTCAAGTTATGAAGGTTCAAGAAAATTACAAAGTGCTTCGAGAAAAGGTAGAGTACCTTTGCACTTCGATTGGCTTATCTTGGCGGGAGCACTGCCATGCCCCCAGATACCCCTGTTCTCTTTCTATCGAAGTGGCATGCAAGCAGGCGTTAACAGAACACTTAATCCCCTAGCGATTTGCTTCGTCATGTGTGACGCAAACCCGAAAGGAATAGAATGCCTTGCCACCAACAATATTACCCGATAGTTGCTTCTAACAAGTAAACTTAGTAAACATTAAAGCGTCCTACAACAAACCGCAGACAAATATTTGATAGTGGTTTTAATTAAGCTAATCCAGATGATCGATAATCTTTGAATTTGAATAAAAAAAATCGAAATAAAATTTGCTTCGCTGCAGAATATGTGCGTTATTAGTTCCGTAAAATCTTTATGGACGATGTACTGAAAAGATGTTTCGAAAGAGTCTAGCATAAGAAACCGAGAAACTTGTCAGTACTTTGGTAGTTTTACCGTTATGAAAATGAAACGTTGAAAGTGGAACATTTACTAGGCTGAGTACTGCACTGAACATCGAGCTCGTTCAACTGTCATTTACATAGCTCTGTTGATTCGCATAGTTAACGTGAATATAAATGCGCCTAAATGGGATTTATGCCATTAGGTGAAGCCACTAACGGAATAACAATGGATTTACTAAGTAGATATCAAGATATCATCATCTTATCGCACATCAGTCTATGGTTGAAAATACGCCCCTTCTAAGCCGCGCTACTGAGTCCGATATTCGCGAACAAATGTTTTCCGTACATAGCTACTTCGGCATGTTAGGTTTTAGAATTAGTAAAACCTATTCAGTGACTTTTCATTATGACCATATTTGGGTACTGTAGGATTTAATAAGAAGGACATAGAAAAATATATTTTAATTAGATCTATAAACTTTTTCAGGCTGTGCGGTGTAAGGAACGAAGAGACATGACAAAGGAAAAATCTGGAAAGCTTTCTATATAAAAGCAATAATAAGTTATGGCCTAATTTTCACAACTGAGCGATCACTACTTAAAATAAATTAACAAACATAATTCATAATTCATAATTTAATTATTTTCTGTCAAATGAACGACACGAATAGTTGGACGACTGTATTATGGTAATGTAATTTGACAGGAGCGTTGTGTCATGTCTCCTCACATTAATTCATTATGGCCGTGCCAATGCAGGTTAAAGCGAACCACATAAATAAATATATTGTTATAGTAAATACAATTTACTTAAACATATATGTAAAATAACTAGTTATTTCCCGCGACTTCGTCCACATTTTTAATCAACTCCTTTTTTACCCCTATAGAGGGGTTAAATTTCGTGAAATTCGTTCTTAGCTTACGTCCTTTTCCTAAAAACTACTCAATGACAGCTTCAAAGGTTAAGCAGTTTTTGACATTTCGTATTTGGTCAGTGAGTGACCTTTCAATTTAATATAGATAGATTTATAACGTAGTTACATTAAAACATTACGAAACAGCGCTCAACAAATAAGTTTTACTAAAAATATGTATTTTATTGCTCACTTTAATATTATACATTAGTATTTCCGCCTTTGTATGTCATTTCTTTCATTCTTAGACGCATCTGAGTAGTAATTCTTGAAATAAATGTTAAAGTAGCTATTATTGAATTTATTGTAAGACTAATATGCAGGTCTGCAGGTTTTGTGTTCGTTTCCCGGCGGAGTGGTCGTTAAAGTAACAATAGAATTTTCTGTCAGTTTAAGTCGGGAATACAACATCTTGGGAAAATGTATTGTTTTTATAAGAGTTCCGTAGCCTTACGCATACGTATTAAATATTTTTCCCTTAACAATTTCGCGGTCTTCTTCGTCATCTAATACTCTAAAAATTGAAAGGCTTCTTAACTTATTATTTCTTTGTTTACACGTATCTTATTAATTTCCATGGAAAAAATATTACTAAGATTATAAAAAAAACTGGCGAATTTAATTAATATTTAAAGTAAATTATTTGCTAAAGGATGAGTGAAATAATAAAAGCAATATTGGTCAATGCAAAATTGCAAGTTTTTTAATGTCTATTAACTTAAACCCCAAAGTCAATGCCGTGAATGGCCTTGCATATGACTGTCACCCTTTTTCACATATGTTGTCAGTTAAGAGTGTAGTTACTAGTTTAGTACTCCCATAGGAATAAAAAATATATTCAAATATATTTCAAGAACGCTATCTCGGTATTAAATTGCTCGGATTTAATATAGGCTCACCAGCTATTCTTTGAGCAATAACTTTGTTAGGAAACTTGGTAAGTCGAAGTTATAAAGCGCAAGCCAAAGGCCAAATTGAAAGAGTAGGCAAGTACTCATTCCAAGCCTCTTATTATTAATTTCCGTTGTGGTTATGAATTCGATATAATATTATACGTTTTACATATATGAACTAAACATATACCTACATTTTAAACTTCACCTACATAATAATAGTTACAAATAGTTACGAGTAGATAACAAACACCCGCCGTTTTTACTCGGCGACTATTGGATGAACGGATGGGATTTACAAATCAATCAATGAATTTATTTGGAATGGGCATTACGGCTCATGCCACCTAGTCTCACGACACCACCGTGATGTCTGGTTGGGATGCATAAATTAAAAAAGGTAGATAGTGTATGATAATGTAACTTATGTATGTTCAAGAGAAATCCATAGGCAATCTAGACATAGATTGTGGAGTTTATTTATTACGTACATGAAAAAAACGACTGAAGAAACATGAGAAACAAACTACAAAGCAACTGACAATTCCAGTTTCAATAAGAAAGTTTTTAATGTATCGCTTTTTGCCTTCTTCGGCAAATTTACTCAATAAATCCTCTCTATTTCTATGACTTGAATACAAACAAAACGAATAATAAAACTAATTCTGTAGTAAATTATGTAATACTCACTCCTTATTTCACTAAGGAGTGATCTTTCGCTTTTATACATATAAAACTTACCTACACATATTACTATAGTAAAATTCAAGGCCATTTATACGTTTTCTACTGAGTTGCTATTATGATTGCTGCCTTGATTATTATTATAATTGGTTACTGTTACGGTATTTCAATATCAATAAAATAGTATTTTGCCGAAATATTACGTAATGTAACTTGAGATGTGCCGGTTACAGTAAATGTAAGAAAATGCCAGATAAGATATCGAGCTTCGATATCTTTGATAGACGAGAGCTCATTATTGATTTCTGTAAGATCCCAAGTAATTGAATGCTGTTAGTTACCCAATTCAGTAACATCCACTAATCCGAGTAATTTGCCGGTATAATTGAACTAAAAATTGCTTACCATCGCAGTCCTGACTGCGGTTACGTAAGCAGCGTTGGCAACTTTGACTTATAGTTACTTATATACAAGTGTTTGAAATTAGCTGACGCTCGTTCTTTTGCATAAACTTCCCTGTTGGAACGAACTTGCTTAAAATGTTTTCTCTGCCGATTTCTAAATCACGGCAAAAATATGTCACCGAAAATTCTACAAATCCCTTATATCAGAACACTGGTCTCGACAACATAAGTGCAAAATGTACTTAAAATTATTATTTCTTTTGAAAATATGTACAAAGCAAAGATACGACTTTTTTATGATTTTAACACGAATATGGACAATTTAATCTAAAAAACTATACATGTCTGTCCACAGGAATCCTATTATTGCATATCATGCTTTTTAAGTAGGCTACTATCAAAAACAGAGTTACGGAATTTTTTTTTATATCAACACAATTGTAAAAGCATGTTTAGCACATAAATAAGGATACATTTTAATTTAAATTTCTAAACTTTTCCAAGCCTTAGAAACAAATTTACTCCAAAGCGATTTATATTTAATTACTGGTAAATTAATCCGATGAGGGGTTAAACCTAGTCGATCAGACGGGCAACATACATACCTAATGTGAACTCATTCCGTCCATTTAGCAACAAATTAAAGGCGAGTCCGAAGTGTTCTGGACATATTGACATTTTACAGATAGCTACCGTTGGATTGTAACAATAATTTATAGCATGAAACTGATTATGAGATACTTCATACAATTTAAACACAGTAAATCAGTGTGAAGCTTTAGACACTTACCTTCCATTTAAATAGAAGTCATTTGCCGATTGTATGTAAGCATATAGAAGTTCGGACTTGACCAAATATACTAATTTAATTTTTTTGTAGCATAATTAGTACCTAATGTTTAATGTAAAATTTTAGAGAAACATCGAAAATTATATAATGAAAAAAATGCTAAACTTAACTTACACTAACTCGTATATTGTAAACTTGTAAGTTTATAAAAATACAAAATGTCGAATTTCGCCAATTTGACTGCTAGTTTAAATAAATATTTACAGTATACATACGTAATTTTCTTGTGTCTGTTTCTTATTTAATTTTATTTTGAATACTCGTGTACTTATTTCATATAAGCATACATGTCTTGGAATGGGTTTGTATTGTATACGTTTGCAACTTTGCACCGTTTTGTGAAATTATGCTGAAAAATGTTTTGTTAGATGAGATGATGAGATATTTTTATTCAAATGCTCATATTTATTTTTATTTTAAATAAGCAACGATGTTTTTGTAGGTGCATGTCTGTTTCTTTGTTAAAGAAAATTAGTTTGTTAATGAATACCATGTTTCGCTTTACAGTATTTTCTGAATCTGAGGTTGAATTATCCCTTGTTATTATTTCAAATTGTTTTCTATACAAAAATTGCTAGGTTACATCACAAATAATTCTAAAACTACAATTTGCGATAAGACATATGTTTGTAATCTTTATAATATTAAGACTTGCAATTAACCTTCAAATTTTTGCGGGTAAAATCTATAACAAATTATATCTCCAGATTTATAGTGACCTACATATTAGTAGATATATAATCGGAAATAGGAAGTTACTTGTAGAATAGGGGCTGTTTTAAAAAGTCATATTTGAAAGTCTTTGTTACTTTACCAGCAATTTACCGCACAGCCGTCAAAGCAATAAAACATCAACAAAGGAAACCCAGTTTTATGGTTTCCGCTAAAGATCAAGTTAATTTTATTGAATTGTTTAAACCGCTACTAAAATTTGTCTGTTTTATACGAGCTTTTTAGCACTTTGGGTCAGAACAAATAAGAGCCAGAAAGTTAGAGAACTGTAGCATTTAGAAATGATTTGCACAAGTTCTGATATGCTTAAGAGACTGATTTAGTGATTTTATACAATTGACTTATTATATTCAATACACATTTTTAAGTCTCTGTTATTCTAGTCTGTGTTGGCTTGATAGGATCAGTACCACACCTATTGTTTAAAGATACACTTACTGTTAAAATAGACGGCATGTTTTTGCATTAGATTGATGAACACCTTAGGAGTAACGATATGGTGACTGACCTCGTATAGGGTACGGGTTCCAAGAGGGTTACGCTCGTAATGGCCTGTGTCACTTAACATAGGTGATCTTCATGCCACTCTTCTAACAATAACAAAAAGTCATTATTTCGAGTTGATCTTGTAGTAAAAGGGTTCCACTTGACAAGTGGCGTTAGACAAATGTCATCAGCAAAGGTATTTTACTTGCGATATAGGAATTTACGTCGCCTTAATAAAATTGAGCTATATTATATAGGTTCACAATATTAGGTGATTATCTTCATGACCTCTATAACGATAATATTAATCATTATTTGTATAATTTTCTAGTGGTAGATTAGTCGAAATTGGCCCGTAAATCGGCTTTGCTAAAGCGATGGTAAGAAAAATATTTCTTATATGTTATAATATTGAAGTTTGTTAATAGCTACTAAAAATCGGGTGATAAACAGAGGTGACAAACTGAACTTGTGTCCTAATCTTTTTATGTGTAGATAAAATAGGACAGCTAACGCAATGGCGAATGAAAATTATAGTAAAAATCCGGTAAATATAGTAAGTATATAGAGTACCTGTATATAGAGAATATATATAGAGTATTTATTCTATTTCAAAACGACCTTTATATTCCAACCAATGAGCTATAAAAGATCATAACTTTTATAGCTCGTCGCTTTTTATTTTAATGCATATAAACCTATTTTTATTTAATACGTGATATTCACACTAAATTACATTTTATAAAGAAACAAATTTTACGTGATATTTTGTTAACTGAGTATGATTAAAATTTTTAATTATGAGTATAATAACAAAAATTGGTTTTTAGGGCATTCATTTATTACAGTGAAGTATCTTAATTTTCACAAATAATAGTAATGTTGTTTTTAATAACTATTATTACGCTTTATTTATTTATACATATGTATATAACCTGTGCATATGTTCTCTTTCAGTATCATTTTAACCAACATTCAGCAGTCTAAATAATATGACTTGAAAGTTTGTATGCGTACTATGTACCTATGTTTATGACAATGCGAGTACAATAACATAATTCTAATAAGTTTGACTTAAAAAGACATGTACGTACAACAAAAATATTTTCCAGGTTTGTAGATTAAAATATTTTTTACAAAATGTTAAACACGTTATATTGTTTAAGACGATTTAATAAAACAAAAAATATAATAACTACTAAAGTCGGGCAAATTTTTATTAAAATTTTCAATTCAGTAAAAAATAAGTGTTTTTCAAAAACTGTAGTAACATTCCTATGGGCATAAATCATAATGATATTACGAACTTACTTGCGATAAAAACGATCGTCACGAAAAAGAAAAGCATGTTGATAGCCACACTAAATCTCGAGGCAATAAAAATTACAATTTCAAAAGTCAACAGCAACAACACTTCGCGTCAAGTTACAAATAAAATTCTTCAAAGGTTATAAGAAATCCGCAAACTTCCGTAGTTCGTTCGCGACAAGCTCTGCACACGTATACACGAATCGCGATCGCAAGTAACACTGAAGCGGTGTATAGAGGAACCTTCAGGAATACTCCCATGAAACGCCATTTGTTCCTACGCTTGACGTGTAAGTGAAAGAGCTATCGGAAGCCCATTTCACCCGCATAAACGTATATTATTACGGTAATTCTTAGACTCTTAATAGAAAATAACCCGTACGTATCGCACCTATTTGCTAGCACGTGTAGATTACACGTGCGAGAAATGATCTCATTATATTAACAGTTTCACTATTTAATATGATATTTTACGCTAAAAGAAATCTAATATATTTATTTGTATAAATATGAGAATAAAAGAATATGTTAATACTAATCCATAACTTTTCGTTTGTTACACATTAATTGTTCATGCAGTGTTATTTGGCTTTGTTACTTGCTAGAAAGTAGATATACGACTTTCATTTGCACCATTATTTTTTATATCCATTAAGAGCTTTTGAGATACAATATATGTAATTTAGCAGTAATATAATTTAATCACTTTTTATTGTAAAGAAGAAAAGAAACGAGAATGCATTTTATCTGACGTTAAGGAGCTCATAAAAACTGAAAACATTTCAAACAGAGACCCTTAGCAAGGTCGGTCACAGCTAAGTTGCTCCTGTAGCCTAAGTAAATGACCTGAAATACGTATCCTATTATAATAAAGCGATCAAAGCAACAAAATCTGTAAGAATTGCAACACAGCA
>DWJH01000603.1:0-10098 GCA_018248735.1 Tagiades litigiosa | reverse complement strand
ATGTTACAGGAAACCATTGCACAAGAGTGAAAATAACTACGGCTATGCTATGGCGTCTATGGGAGGAAAATATGCAGCTGCCCCTTGGTTCTATCTTCTGACGGATCTTCCTCACGATTCTCAGGTAATATTGCATAGCAATTTAAAAATTTTATAACACTTTCAGCGATTTCGCCTTTCTACATCTAATTTACTCGAGAAAGGAAACCCGGGCTCCGAAAGAAAAGAGTAATGTAATTTTATTGCCAACAAATTACTTTTATAATAATTTTACATGAACAAGATTTATCCAGGAATTGGGAACTTTTCGAGCTTGATATTTTAATCGTTTGAATTTAAGACGTGCCTGGACTCTGTCTTCAAACATTAAAGTGTCTCTGTAATTTGCTTAGCTAATTACAGTGTTAGCTGGAGACTGCCGTCGTGCGAATTTTTATCGTACTTATATTTTTTATTTTTTCGACTGTAGTATTTTATATCAGCTGTTGGACTGAACAAATAATATTCGATCAAAACATAAAAGCGTTTAGTTATTTCACTATTCTTTTACACAATGTTTATAGACACAATGCATATTTCTATTGTAATATTCCATTTACATTTTAACGCTTTTTCCGATTGTCAACGAGGAAAAAAGTATAAGGATTCATATTATTCGTTTCATTCAAAATAAATATAAATGTATAGACGGCGTCAAATTGAACTCATTGAAATCTCTCACTCATTATCGAATAATCTTATTGAAACTTTGATCGCTCATGCTTACGTTAGGGTTAACACAACCAGTTCAAAACCATTCAAAGGTGCTTAAACAAGAGGAATCTGGATGCTAGATATATACCTAATAATACCGAACTAGAACTAGACATTTATTATACGCGGAACGTTCTTCACTCTTAAATTATTGTAATTACTAGCTTTGCTCGGAGTCTTTTATGTTTTCCGTATATATGAACATTCATTATGAAATTTATTTCTTGTTTTTCTGTTAAAAAGCGTTTTAAAGCTTATCTAAAAACTTAATCTAATTTATTAGAGACGTTTCTGAGGCAATGGAAACATAACAAATTAAACAGAATATCTAGTTATAAAAATCGATGACGATGCACTATTTGAGAAGTACTATAATAAACGCAAAGGTGATGTCGTTGTGAAAATTGTAAGATATGTAAAGGTTGCGAACCGTGAGGAAAACGTTCGTAAGCGTTTGCCGCGAGCGTTCTCTGTGAACCCAGCGGCGGACGTGTTGCAGCGAGGCGCATATAACAACTACAGGGAGAGGCTAGCCCTGGTCAACCGGGACTTCCTTAACTGCATCGGGAAGAGAGGTTAGATATAATCACTTCTATATACCTTCACCTAATAATAGATTACATTTGGATGTTGTTTATGCTTTTGTTTTAATTGTACAGGCTTGCGTTAAACTGCCCCAACCTGATTAAAGTTCCGGTTTAAAATTTTCAATGACTTTTATTTATTGTCAACGTTATGTTTTCTAATCCCTATTCCCTAAACTATATTTACCTACATATATTTTAAAACGTAGACCAACGTATAATCATGATAGATTTAGTTGAGACACTATAATTTGCATTTAAATTTTGCAATGTTCAAAATCTGTAATCAATTAATTTTATCAGTAATTCCAATCAATTTCAATTACAAAAATGTTGAGTCTTATGTGTGTGCTACTCATATTATCCGCACAGACTGGTCATCCACAACAAATATAGCCATTTATTTTATAGAGAGTAGTCTTTATAGGATTTTTCTATAAAATAGGTAGAATATATGTTTATCATTTTAGTTTAGGTTTATGAAATTTATAAACTTTACCGTTAATAATGTTATATTTTTTTTATGTCGCACTATAAATTTATAAATTTTTGTTTGAATCGCTACGCCAATATTTATATTTTTACACGTGTAGAAAGCCGTAGATTTTCTTTTTTGTACATTCAATAATGCTACTGATATTTTTAGATATTTAAATGCTTTTAAAGGTATATTTTTGTTGTTTATTACATCTATGAGTAGTTTTAACTATAATAATAGCGCTTGAATCAGAGAAAGCTAGTTGCAAATTCGTTGTTTCTTTAGAGTAAAGCATGGTATAAAATAAAAAAAAACATTTTTAACTCATAAATACAACTTCTGCTTTTTTATTTTAGATCCCTGGAGTGGTCTGGACTGCAACGTGAAAAACTGAACCTGACTCCCGTTTCAACATTCAGTCCATAACAACATTAGGTCCACTAATAGGCTGTTGATTACTACGTTTTTCAAAGAAATATGTTCTCATTACCGTAGAATGTAATGATTTGATTAAAATTGTACATAAGTAATTTATTTTATCTTGTCACATGTTACGGATGTTTGTTTTTGTTCAATAAAATGTTACGCGTTTATTATCTTATTATTTATGTCCAAACATATTCCATTACTTGATAATTTTGAATGCTAAATTGAAAAAGCTTTGGTAACCAAGTAGATTATTACGATAAAATAATTTTATTATACTAAGCTAATATAATGTGAATGTTTACATTTCTCGAACTTTCTAACTTCTATGAAAATACCTCTAACTATTACAAAATAAACAATATTGTAGAATTTTAGATAAAATTATTAGTACTATACACGAGACATCGTTAATGTTGATTGTTATGTCCGACGACGAACTTAAAGTTATTTTTACAACAGTAAGTTTTTTTAGATAAAACATACCATAATTATATTTTTATCCGTACCACGAGATAACGTGAATCCAAATTTATTATGATTGGTTATATTATTATGATAAACAAACTAATTGTGTGTGTAACCTTGGACATGAAAATTGTCCTACATGAGTGAGTTACGGCTGTCCGGGGCTGCATCACTTAACAGCAGTGATCAATGTTCGTTGCCATTTTCATCACGATCAAAACTAGCTTTCGTGTGTCTATTAGTGAGGATTGGTTGTTTTGTATACGCTAATCAAGCGACATTCGAGTGGTAAAACTATATGTGATATGGGGTGAAGGGTGGCGAGGGCGAGCGAGTGAAGCGGCGCATGCCGTCACTGTCCATCGACCTGCCGATGTCAGTGCTGCGGCAGAAGCTTAGCTTGGAGAAGGAACGCAAGGTGCACGCGCTGAGAGCCGCCGCCAATAGGAATTTCCTCAACGATATCGGCAAACGGGGTACGTTGCTTCTGTTTTGTTCTTATAGGAAATTGTAATACAAAAAACACTTAATAAAATCGTCAATCATATTCACTATTAAGTTGTTGTCTTACTATTAAGCACAGGTATTCCTTCTAGATGCTTGAAGTCATTGTCTAGGTTGACTAAATGCGGAATGGTAGATGTTGATTGTTAAGACTGTCAAAAGCATAACTTTTTTTACCACCACAGACAGTAATATTTTATGTTTATAAAAGCTCTACATTACCATTTGGATCGAGCGTCAGATTTTGATCTGTTCGCCCAAGTGTTAATCGCTGGGCAATCACTTAATTTGTAATTTTGTATAACATTTTTTTCTCCAAGAATCGGTTAATACTCTTGAACTCACATCTTAGGGAACATTCATATACAAATTATCTATAATAAATAAAAATAAAATTGTTGGTTTTATACATTGTACTAGCTTTGAATTAACAATACACCAAACGATTTAATTTATGTGCTGCTAATAGTGACTGAACCTAGATCATAAATATACTTATTCGTTTATAAATGTATAAATAAATATTCCATCTATAAACACATTTGTACTCCACATGTACTATGGTTGCAACTTTTTAAATTTTTTTGAATTGTTTGAGAACAGGAGAATTATCATTAATTTGAATTTTTAACGTTTCAGGTTTCTTATGGAGTCCACCAGTCGAGATCGGAAAATACTATTAATTATATATCTGTAATGCGATCATAGTTCTCTACTATTGCCTGTTACAATTCTATTGCTGTTAGTGCATTAAAAAACTACTTACAATGTGTCTTTTATATATCTGGTTATATTAATATGGAGTAGATGAATGTCAAACGTAGGCGTAGATATTGTAGTATAGGATAGAAAATACTTTAGACTAAACCAAATTTGATATCATAATCACTTTGATATTGCTTATTCAAAGCCTTTTGTAGTAAGATTGTATCTATCATTGTTAAGCTACAACTGGGACGTTATTATAACTCAGTATTGAATTGTTTAATCCTGTAGAATGTAGATGTAACCTAGATCTGACATTGATTGTAGATGGTGGAATAAACGGCGTTTAAATTATTATTAGTTTCATTGAAAACAAATATACACACAACCCCTCTGTGCTACACAATAACCTTAAAGCGTAGTGAACCAATAGTTCCAGTGTGATTTTAATTATTAAATACTAATTTTCTTTACATTACCAAAATTACAATTTTTATTGCTACATACATAGTAATAGTAGAATATATTAAACAATTTTTTGTTATACAACTGGCGCATCTGTATTTATTTTTCTTTAAACTTACTTTACCTCCCAGAAATTAATATACTATGAGTTTCTTATTATATTGATATGAAATAACCCTCGTCGCAATTTATTACCACGATCGCAAGGACATTCGATGAGAAAGATTGTAGAGTGGTCTTATCGTAGGCGAAAACCTAAGAGTAATGCTTTGTTTTATTTTGTCATTGGCGTATACAAAAAAAAATATTAACTCAAGTGATCTTTATGGAATAGTTTCATAATATGTTAAAAAAAATAATTAAAAAGTAATTAGCTGAGGTCATTCAAAAGGTCATATGGCATTTCCTATATTTAAAGGTATTTTTAACGCAAACTGATAACTGATAACTTTACTTTTAATTAAATCAATAATATTTCTAATTTTATATAATAATTCATTGAACACTATTAAACATACAGGATTGTTTTTCTTAGTTTTACAGCATTTTCTCAGCTTATAAATTATAAAATTTAATAGCGTATATTAAATTTTAATGGCAATAAAACTAATTTTATTTAATTTCTTCTTTTCACGCTATAGATAAAACAAGTACCTATTGAGGAACGTCTCACAAAATGTATGTGGCGGCACGAGTGTTATAATTATTAATAACTTTACCAACACTTGATATGGCTGCGTGAAAGCTTCAGATTCCAAACTTTGTGTATTATTTTTCTCTTTATCTATTTTCTCTTCGGTTAGCAAACTAATAAGTTATAGAACGTATAAGATATTATAAAATAATGTAAGGTTATTGTAATCTGATGTTGTTTGTAATATTTCCCTAATAGGGGCTAAATGTTTATAATCTTCGTTGAAATTTATAATCCATTTACTTTACTTGTGCTGCAATTTCCACTTAATTAGCTGTATCAATATCTAGCCGTAACATAATTTAATTGAAAAATAATTACATTTGCATTTTTATTATGCATAGGTAGGTTTATTATTTACGTTCAAAGATTTTGGGTGTCATAATTTATTTAGGCAACACTTTTTAAAATACATTAACAAAGACATATGGTAATATGCTTTAAAAAACTTTAACAACTTTTTTTATTTGTATCGTTCAATTAAATAAAATGTGTTTTGTGGGAAGTCAGTCACAGCTACTTCACTACATAGAACCTTTGCTAACTTAGAAGGTTTGATTCAGATTATCAGGCTATCATCGATTATGAAAACCACAACATATTTTATTACGTATTTTTATATAATTTTGGGATCGACAGCGGCTGGGCTCGGCGCGGCCGAAACGCAAGATGCCATCTCTCTCCATCAACAACCCTATGGAGGTGCTGCGTCAGCGGCTGCTGCTCGAGGTGGCGCGTAAGCAGATGCGCGAAGCCAACCAACGGCAGGCTGTCGCTAACCGGGTTTTCCTTCAGAACGTTGGCAAACGAGGTTGGTGGCTTTCAATGATACACGAATAAACATGAAATAGCCTATTACTTACGTAATTGTATGTCCTTATTGTGTACCAATAATTTAATCTTAGGATCGGTCAAGCTGTTTTTGGACAAAATGTTAAAGTTGATTTAAATGGATGTATACATATTATTGGTTAAATTGCCAGTTAAAACAAATATTAAGTGACTTGAGTGTTGTGTGCACGTGCGTGAACATAGACAACACTATTCGTTAAATTAAAAAAAAAAACATACATACAGTCGAATTGAGAACCTCTTTCTTTTTTGGAAGTCGGTTAAAAATGGGTTAAGAATAGTTAACTGTGGGTAGAGCGTTTTAAATACTATATCTATTTTAAAATATGCAATTATAAAAAAAATTAACAATTATTACTTTTGCATAAAATTGTTTTGCCATGCCCTAAAATATTACTGTTCTATTACAAAGGTAAATTAACTAAGTTAACCAAGTTAATTATATTTTGTACTAGTTAAATGGTAATTCATAAATCCAGTTAAAACTTACACCTTTTTAGGATGCTCTCGTGTCTCCTTTCTTTCTGCCTCTTTATATCAACGGTATGTATGTAATACATAGCTACAACCGTTAATTTGATACATTTATATGTATAACTAACCGAATAAATTGATGAAATTTTGTCAATTCGTTCTATATTAATAAATAAATTTAAATTCATCAATTTTCAACGAGTTTTATTAAGCGCGGACTAGAGGTATTAAAGTGATAAATAGTAAAAAGTTAGTGAAAAGTTAGTCTCGACTTCAGTTTGGTTCATGAAGTTTAATGTTGAGATAGTTTTCAACAAAGCGATTTGTATCCGCCTTCCTGAAGTTAAATTTGTGTCTCAAAGCCAAATATGAACAATACTTACCTCTGGCAGTTTGTGCTAAATTACGTTGAACTTAAAATATACCTTCATATAATAAAAAAGGAGCTGTGTGTGTGCTGTGTCTGTACATTAAAAAACAAAGAATATAGGTTGTTATTATGTCACAAAGGCCAATAAAGTTTGTTTTCAGAATTTTTTCCTATTTCTCTATGCATTTATGCATTGAATTCTTAGTTGATTACCTTAAATACCGACCCACCTCTTAAATACGGGCACCCACACCTTTGAAAATGAAAACGATCCGCAGAGATATTTTTTACAGCAAAATTAGATATGGCGGTGGGTGTCACGGGTGACTGCCCCGTTAATCTGGATAGACTCTACCATACATGATTTGTGGTCAGTGATGGGTGACTGATTTTTGTTGATGATGAATATTATAGCTCCGATGGCTCCGATGGTTGTAACACAGTCTGAGGAACTAAAGGTCCCGGGTTCGATTCCCGGCGGGGGTTAATATTTATTTTATAGATAAATGTTTATTTTCCGGTGTTGGGTGTTGTGGTGTGTTGTATGTGTTATCCGTGCCACCCGCGACACAGGGAAACCTAGTGCGGGGGTATGAGTGTGTAAGCGTAATTGATATGATGTTAACGATCGTATTTTGTTGTTTGCAAAGGTTTCTGGATGCACTCCGCCCCGGGCCGCTACGACGACTAAACTACTGCCTAAGACTCTTCAGTTTTCGGAGCAGGGTTTTCCTGGCTGGGAGCTAGATGCTGCTACAACGACACTTTAACCCTTATTTATTTAAAATCTTTACCCAAAGAGTCTCTATTTTGTAATGTTAATTCAATTTAGAATACAATTTTCAACTTGCCTTCTAGTCCTTCGCTAATTAATCCTATCAGCTAGAATATGAATATAAGTATGAATATAGTAAGAAGGAAATTTTATTCCATTATAGTATTTTATGTCAATCGTCGCTTTTTCAGTTGCTTTTGAAGTAGAAAAATTAATAACGAAAGCTAAATTTTGTGTTCATATTTTCTTTTTATGTTGATAAATAGTAAATGATTTTTCACGCACTACCCAGTTTTCGTCGGTATATCATATAAACTAGGTCTGTTCGATATCTTATTAGTGCCAAATATGATTTTTAATGTTCATTTATTTAAAAAGTGCCTGCTTTCCAGCTCAGCAGACACTTTTGAAATTCTATCAAAATTTAAGAGCGGCTTGTACAGAACTCAGTACTTAGTTATTGATTAAGATCTTTATTCATTTTATTGTTTTTTCAATTTTAAATTTTTGATACTTTTCGAAATGATGATTGAATTTTGAAGCATTAAATCGAAGTTTTTAACACAAGCCGCTCGTAGTCTATTAATGTAGTGTAGTAGTCAATATTTATTAAGATTCTAAAATACTACCTCTTGTTTTGTGCCAAATATATGCTTGATAATAATAATAATGTTCTGTATTTATAAGTAGGTGCATTTGCGATTTAGTTAAGTATCTAATTATTTACAAATGTAAACTATGTTTCAATATAATTTATTTATTTTAAATTTCGATTACGATTAATTAAATTATATATATAATGTACAGAGACGTTGGGGTGATAAGTATTTTATTTCAAATATTGATCTCTGTTGACACGTAACTTGTAGAAAATGTAATAGTCTCTAATATAAATTACGTTCAATAAAAACGTTAACTTATGCTTGGTGGTTTTATTTTGTTAAATACACGCAAAATGCAGATGTTTTATAAATTAAAATTATTAAAATAGTTGAGATCCATATAAATAATAAGTCAATTTTATTTTAATAGGAAGAGCACTAAGCTCAAAAAATAACTAGTTTAAGAAAATTTAAAGCCTTTCTTTAAATAACAAGTAAAACCGAGCTTTGCTTCTAATTTCTGTCAAAAGGCATTGGAATAAGTGTTAACTGCCAACATAATACTTCCTTACAACAGCAAATTATGGATGTTGATATTTTTATTCATAGTCCTACAAACTAGCAAATTAGCCGCTTGATAAAAACTATGGAGCCTACATATCAATAAATATTATTTAGTTTAGGAAGGTCCCGATAAGTTATTTAACTCTCAGAGCTGAACTGAATTCAACTTTCGCCACGATAAAAAAATTAAGTACAATTTAGTTTACTTGCCGTTTGAATAAACACAAGAACGTGTTTTCCTCGCTGTTTTCCTTTACTATTGTACTTTTAAATTATATTTCCTTTTTAATCTTATGATAATAGGAAACGGGTTTAGCAAAAATGCAGTTTAAAGATATTATTAGGTAAATTAAAGAGTATCAAATAGAAAACACTTATTATTTTTCAAAGTTATTTTTATGACTCGTTGAAGTTTTCAGGATTCAAACATCACTTTAAGTCTAGAAGCTATCAAAAACATAAACTATATTTGTTTTACAAGCCCAACAAACCTGGTAAAACAACATTTATCAGTTAAAAAAATGTATGCTTATACAGTGAATTAAAACTATGGGATCTTTGCGCATTTGACTTGACTACAATTATCAACCATTATAAAGTATGAGAAAAGTATCAACCATTATAAAGTCTCCACTGTAAATTACCTGTAGCTACTAAATTTTAACCAGTCTAAAATGCCATGGTTTTGTGAGTGGTCGGTCCCAGCTGCGTTACTATTGCTAGGGCCTAAATATATCACCCAATACATCTTACGTATGCCGGCACCCATACATTGAATTATGATTATTTGTTTACTAGTGGTTCGCCCCGGCTTCGCACGGCTATTTAACAAAAATTAAAAAAAATATATAAATTAACACTCTTTCACACAATCACTTATTGTAACATTTTTAGGTATCTTTTTTACACATTATTGGAGTTTTACTAAGAATCTCTAATTTTTTTAAATATAATATAACCTATGTTAACCAGGGATAGTGTAGCTTTCGAACAGTAAAAAAATTTTTCAAATCAGTCCAGTAGTTTCGCAACCTATTCAAACAAACTAACAATCAATTCTTTCCTCTTATATTAATATAGATCAGCAGGAATTCGATGTGCGTGCTTATGCTTATCCAGTCCCCGTTTATCAAACTTCTAACAATTTCAGTTTACTTGATTTGATAATGGGAATATTATTCAAACAATGTAGTTACATGAATACTGACGTGTGCCTCGCTGAACTATGCGGCATTTATGTCTTTGATATTGCCTTGTTGTTTCGTCAACATATATAAGGCACTCAGATGTTTTCCATTCATTAAAGTTATACGTTATACATTTTGTATATATATATTGTCTATATAGGTATACTTCGATATTCATCTCAACCGATTAATAACCC
>DWJH01000602.1:0-10101 GCA_018248735.1 Tagiades litigiosa | reverse complement strand
GGCGGGGGGGGGGGGGCAGGGAGGGGGGGGGGGGGGGGGGGGGGGGGGGGGGGGGGGGGGGGGGGGGGGGGGGGGGGGGGGGGGGGGTTTCAGGACGTCACGTAGGCGGCGCGCTTTTTGTCAACGTTCCCGCCGAGATGACAGGTCGCTGGACGCTGCCGCGACCCGCGCTCGCCGGCGAATCGTCTTGATACTGGCGACGTGCTTCAGCTCTTTTGTTACTCGACACTTTTTTATCATTCACGATGGCACGTCTCGGTGTAACCGCGATGGTGGGGATTTAATCACGGCAATGGAACGCGATGTGTACCTCGTATCGGTAGAACTGACCAGTGGCACTTTTTGTTTGAAATCTGCTGAAAATTGTATAGAAGTTATCCGTTTCATAAAACACATTTATCTAACAAGTACTCGTACGTACAATAAAGATTTTGTAACGTTTTCTCAAAGTTTACGATTATTTTGTACGCGCTGATAACCAACTTAATTGTTGCGTAAAATAATTACTTTAGTAACGAAATATATCGCACAAAATGCTTTAATTAAAACTGTGAACCAAAATTATCTAAACGCATCGCGCGCAGTACCCTTGCGTGACACCCAACAGGTGCATTCTCGTGAGCTGCCTCCGAAGTGCCGATAAACCCTTGAAACTTTGAGAAGCTCTATAACGACCATAAACCCATGTTAATATTCTTTATGGTTTAATAAGATACACCGTCGCAGTTGTGCACTTTTAGAATGCATCAGTTGAATACAAATTTTAATTGCATTTAACTTTTGCCGTTTTTTATTACATCCACAAACTTCACATTTTTCAAAAGTTTTATTGTCTTTTACGTCAAGTACACCATGAATATAAAGTAATGTTTGTATACTCCCTTTTTATATTCTCTATACTGTGCAGAAGTTTCTCCTTACAAAGTACGGTCAGAAAAGAATCAATATACGACCTCAAGTTCATCGATAGGGTTTAATGACCGTGACTTAATAGTTGAGACTAATTCCTTTACGTGTCCTTCGTAATCCGTAACTGTTCCGACCAGTTGTTGTTGTCGACTATGTTCCAAGTTGTTTAAATATACTCAACAGTTTTGAGATGATAAGCTTTAATAATCATTACTGTCCTCATTTATTATGTTCGATGCCTAGCAACTAAAGCAACCCATGTGTTGATTCCCCTTGTTATACTTTGCAGTGATCACTTATCACCAGGAAAATTGCATTGGTTTCGTAATAATAAACAAAAACTTCTACAACATTTCAACTAAATCGAAACATTTCTTTGCAGAATTTCCGTGAGCAAAGAATCGACGGCTCCGGTTTGCCACTGCTAACAGAGGACCATCTAACGGGCATGCTGCAGATGAAGCTCGGGCCTGCGTTGAAGCTGCGCGCTGTAGTCTCCAGGCAGCTGGAGCCGTGTGCACAGTGCCAAGCCACAGCCACGGCCACAGCAGCAGCCACAGTACAGCCACAGCCGCGGATCAACGGCGCCGCGCTCAAACCGGAACCCAGAAGCAACACAACTAGCCCTAGTTAGAACCAGACTAAACTGGTTCTAACTGGTTCTAACTAAACCCGACTTTTATCTTTAGCCCTCAATTTTGAAAATTCTTGATTTAATTTTTATTTTAAATCAAATATTCACAAATTTTTGCAGTGATTATTTTTCAAATATCATAATTGTTACTCCCTTTAAATCCATTAAGATTATTGTTAACATAGAGAATAAGATAGACTGGCCTTACTAAAACATCAAATAAAAACTCGTATTCTCTATGATAGCAAACGTCTGAATTTCGCAGGTTAGTTTTTTATATCTAAAAGGGAAAAATCATGATTAAAAAGATTTTTTTTAACTAAAATAAAATATATCTACTTATTGTAACAAATTCAAAATTTCAGGTCGGGTTTTTTATTCAGTATCACACAGCCAGTGACGTTTGACTTTTAACTTAATAGATAGAAAATGTTCATTTTAAAACTACTAGATAATGTACCTTAACTAAACTTAGTCATCATTTATTTCCACATAAGTCTTCCTGTTTATAGATTTTGCATTTAGTTATTACTTAAGTCGCTTTAGAGTAACGTAGTAAGTAAGATTTTTCAATGTAAATAAATATATAGGCTTAGGTGTTGCCGTCCAAATAATTCTAGGCAAGAGGTACTTTCGTTATTGTAATTTTTGAAGACGAGAAATGTTCGGTGCTAATCGACCCTGATAGAACTTATTAAATATATAAAGAACTGTAGATTTTATTTGTAAATAAAGGCCTTATTGTATAAAATACTTAAATATTTTCGAGGCTACTACTGTCTACATATTTTAACATACAGGGTCACAATGATGAAATCTTTTGTATATAACGTTATACATATAAAGATGCATAGATACGTCTGTTTATACATAGCATTTATTTATACCACACCTGAAGAAAGCTCAGTATGATACCTTTTACAGTAAAGTTTAGTAAAAATGTAATTACACGTAGTTTAAACATTATTATTCATGTATGTATAAAGATCGACTTACTTGGATTTTCTTTTTTATTGATTTTGAAATTAGGGTAATAAAACATTGTTAAAAAAAATAATTTACAATTTCTATATAAAAATTACACTTTTCAATTAAATTTTCTGAATAATATTATCCAAGTATCAAGATCAGTCGGTCTTTGACGCTACGCAAATTGCATAATATTTTTGTAAATCTGTTTTTATATCGATATGGTGAATAATTTGTATATAATATTATATTTGAATGGTTTCTTTAGTTATGGTGTATCGTGCTAGAGTTAATGTGCGTACATATGGTAGAAGTATGGTTTACCTGTGGTAATCTCCTTAATTGCCAAAATAGTATATTCAACACTATGCAGAGACAAATCCAGTTACGTAGAATTTAATTTAGATAAGATAATACAGGTTGCTGAAATAATTTGGCATTGTTTGTTGCGCAGTTACAAACTTGTTTATGATGCTGTTTTCAAAAATAAAATAAAATTATCTTTCTTATTTTATTGCGCTATTTCTGACGATAATTTTTTTATAATTCTACTATTTTAAAATACAACAGCACATGATGGCTTATGGTACATTTTATAATACATTTTTATATTATAACACAACAATAACATACAACATTAATTACAATAAATATTAAAATTAAAAATATAATATAAACATAAAAATTACAAAAAATATTAATAAATTATATTATTAATTTATATTATTTATTAATTTTTATATTATATACGATATGCGTAAAAGATTTTTCAAAATTTTTTTCATGACTTAATTATTTCAGTAACCTGTAACATTAATTAAAGATTACAATCAGCTCCCAAAGTGATTATTATAGTGTACTAAATACGTATATGTATAGTTAATAGGTATTTTAACAATTTTTGGAACTGATTGTAAACGATAGATAATGTCAATTGTAATCAAACTAAGGTGCTAATTGCGGTGGTAATAATTAATAAAATACTTTTTGTATAAGAAAACGTGCCTTCCCTGGTCTTCCTATCGAAATGAAACAATTATTGTGTAAATAATTTATATTAATAATTCGTCTTTTGAAAGTATTACGGTTCTACGCTTTAAATCGGACGATAATAATCTTTTATGTTTAGTTAAGTGAATAATTACGAATTTGTTATTAGGTGATTATTATTTTAATAATTACGAATATTGATATCACAGCTTTTGTTATAACTAACGTATATTACTTTGGACCAGTGACTTATGAATAATGTGGTAAATGGTAAGCGTGATTTTATTGATGTGACAATAGTGAACAGTATGATGTGTATAAGGGAAAGTCCAAAACACAAATTCAGAATTCCGTAGGACAAATAAAATATTAACGTAAAACTTAGTAGGAGTATAGTGCTTAGTTAAAAATATATTTCTGATACGCCATGAGATAATGGTAATATAAAATTATATGACGAACTTTTTTCATATTTAAATACATCTGAACAATACTTATCACATTGCGTATCTGTTATACTATTTTAAATTAAACCATAAAATAACTATCAAGCACTATAACTAAATGCAATGTTTAATAAATTCAAATTGATTTGTTCTCCCTTTAATTTTGGGTATTTGTAGTGTTCATACATTAATGATAACATTAATATTAAGCTAGTCTGAAATTAAATGCATGAAACAAATTTCCACCATGAGGAAATATCAAAATTCTAAATTAATAATTAAATATTTATTATTATTTTTATGATTAATGTGTGAGCTTCAGGCACGATTCATATTTAGCCTTTTAAGTAGTCAATAAAAGATTTTTTATTATTATTAAACAGTTATGTAATAATATTCCGATATCATTTTATACTAATTTAACAAAAATTACATTATTATTTTTAATTAATAAATCAACTTATTTCATGTGTATTTATGAAAATATATGTGTAAGAATATAAATTATTGAATTTACAATTATTACCTATTAATTTTATTTCAATTTTAATTTAAATAAATCTACTGTTTATTAATTTCAGTAAAACCAAATACTTTCAACTGCTTCATATGAATCGTGCTTTATCGTGTAATGTATAAAAAATCTTAGTCACCCGTCATTTCCTTGAAACATGTACGTAGGTACTTAGTTATTGTTAGTTTTGTTTAGCGGTAATCCCGGATTGTTCGCAATCTGACTTTAAGTATTGATGTGGAAAGAGTAAAAACAACGATTTATTTGAATGGTTTCTGCTGTTTTATTACACGTAAAAGTCCTAATTTCTCTGCTATTGTTAATTCATTTTATTAATAAACTTAATAATAAACTAAATAAACTTAATAAAAACTTTATTAATAAACTTAATAATCTTATCGTAAGTTTGTAAGGAATAGAATTATTAACTTTTTTTTCAATTCTAAAGAAAAAATATATAAGAATTTTAGTCAATGGTTAATTAGTGAACCAAGTAAGTTGATTGGTTAGTTAGTTGTCATATGTTAATATAATTTCAACTAAAATAATGAAATAGACGAGAATAAAACTTGTATATTGCAATTTTTTTCGTATTATATAATATAAAATCTAAAAATATAAAAACTAAGAACTTGATATTTAATAACAATTAATAATACGTCCCAGTATTGAAGTATAGTAATTAACAGTATTTAACTTTAACTAATATAGGAAATAAATATTTTGTAAATAAAACATTTGTTAAGAAGCTAAAACATAAAAAAATAGAAAGTAAAACAAATGGATATGTACAAAATAGATAGAAGAAAATAGACTAGTCATTTATGTTACATATTTACATTACATAGTAATAGGTTGTTTAATAACTTTTATTTTAGCAAGTTCTAACCAAGGCTTGGAGCAGCTACCACAATACACATTTGTACTGTGACGCAACTTACATTGATAACACATATTATAGAAAAAAATATGGGTTACTTAGCCACCAAAGTAGCAACATTGCAGTGACCTTCATGGAAAAAACAGTTTTACTTATAGTAAAAAAAGGCTGGCTTTAGATTCGTTAAAAATCCTAAATAAAGTAAATAATTTTGTTTTAATTAACAAAAAAATTATTTCTTATTGTTGCATGAGTAGCAAACGGTCATATTTCAATTTATAGGTTACTGCAAGCTAGGAAATGTAAATGGTAGTAGACCAGAGTCCAACCCAATATCTATAATTGACGATTTTTATAATACTTTTTCAGTTACTTCATATTAAAGTTCGATTTTTTTTCAAAATTCACGTAAACACACTTTTCATGTCAACCCTTCAAAAGTTACTCGGAAGGCTTTTTGCTAACAAGCTGGAAGTTCCTTTCGCGGTGGTGTGCACGCTTCACTCGGTATTCCATCAGCTAGATGGTGCTGTAGCCCAAGAACCCAAGCAGTAGCAATCCTATCAGCGCATATATCCTGTGAATAACCGATAAATTTAATAATAATTTTTATTGATAATTTTGTTACCTATTTTTATTACATTCTTTCTTGCTAATACTAACCTTGTTTTTACGCAGAGATAAGGAGCTGAAGCATATGACAGAACACTGCCTGTAGACTCCCACAGCCTAAAATTGGAATAGGCAGCCTCTTCGTTGCCGGGAAATAGGATTCCAGATAAAGCTGAAATTAAAATACATTACATGAAAAAATAATTGACAAAAAATAGTATCTTAAAGTGAAACCCTTTTATTTAATGCTAACTAAGAGATGCTTTTTTGATAAACATTAAAACAAAAATTTAAATATTTTTGTTACATTTATTTACTTGTTATACGAACTTAAGATGGAAGGTTGGAAACGAAACATAATTTGTAAAGGGATATCGCACTATCAATAATCAAAAAGCGTATTAAAACAGCGTTGCTGTTTTAAACAGCAAAACCTTTGCTATTGAAAAATCCGTAGGCGTTAATAAAATTAAATGACGATTATTTCTTTTATGTAAAAAATGAACCTGTTTCTTTTTTTAATTATCTTTTACAAATATGCAACAGACAAAATTTTAGAGATAGTAAGGCTTAACAAGACTTAAGAACATTTTACATTAAGGGCAGTTTAAAAGGAACTCCGTCAATATTAACATGGCAACCTAGAGTTATTTAAGGCAAGATTGAATAGGTTTTAAAGATGATAAATTGTATAAATAGCATTACCATTGACTTGCACCAACCAAACTGCGTCCGCAGTGCCCCACACGGCCGCCAAGACGAAGAAAACAAACCACTGGTCAGGACTCGGCCTCCACAGAAGAAGCCCACTTAACAAGCACAGGTTCAGTAACTAGAATAACATGAAATGTTAAACATAATGAAGACAATTAAATATATAAGGGGTGCAGCAAACGGGTAGCATTTAATGAGTTACTACTTTTATACTGTCGTATAAATATCGAGTTAAATAAAAACTTATTACTCCAGCTTTTGACTTCGTTTGTGGCTGTATAGAACAAACCTATACTGAGCTGATACCAAGTTTCGAATTCAATTCGTGGCGGGAGCAAATTGGTCATGCTATTATTCCACTTTTTAAACTTGTAATTAAATTAAAATGATGTAACTAAGCAAGATCTATCATTCGACTTTTTATCGACAATTCAGCTATAGAATAAACACTATTGTTTTAGTACTTACTAGCGCAGTTAGCATGACGGGGTAGCGGCCTGTAGTTTTGACGATTGCACCAGCTACAGGTGCAGCGAGTGCGTTGAACACGCCAAAGCAGATCATCACGAATCCAATATTGCTAATCCCGTACGCACATCCTACGAAAGCCTGCAACAGTTCAACAAATGACAGCTAGGGAGATAGTAAGACATTATCATATAGTTACTGTGGGTTATAAACGTAATGAACTCATATCCATCCATCATCATCATGAAATATATATCCATCAAAATTATGAAGGTAAGTTCGCTTTCATAAATCCGCACAAACTGAATTGTTAAAAGTTCCTACGCACATATCAACGAGCGTAACGGTGAGTGTGCTATTTTCTTTTTAAGGCGCTAGATCTTCTATCACCCAATTTCAATTCAAATTATACATAGAATGCAATATTTAGAAAAAATATTCGTTTCTTACAAATAAAATAAAATTTCATACATTTTTAATAATTTTTCTTTTTCGTTAAATTAACTTTTCTTTTTAGGAAATGACATCCAATAAAATTACATCCGAAGTCTTAATGCCGTTTCTGAGAAACATATAATATCATAATAAATTTCACTTTCTAACGGCGTAAGACAGAAACCTTTAGTTAGGCATACTAGTCTTATACCCCAAATCATGACCAGCGTTACTTAGTGCACTAGTTAAATTGTTATCGCCATTACTTCCTATACAAAACGAGTGGTAGTTAAGTTTGGGTGACCTTCAGTGGCATAATGTGACAAGTGATCGCAAACACGTAGTTAGTGGTTTGAAACAAAACTGCGTCAGATTCGTAAGCTTCCGCAAATATTTTAACATACGAAGTGAATGTATAAGTTTGTTCAGGTCAAAATCTAAATCCAGAAGTTCGGCATGCTTGTTAAGGCGCGCACAATATATTCCATGTAAGGATTTATCGATAAAAAACTGGATTTTTCAATATAACTTAGCTTTATTTTTAAATCAATCTCGATACTTGGCTACAATAACAGATTAAAATAAACATAAGACCTTAATTTGTAGCGTTAGTGTCATAAATTAATGGCAAGGCCTACAATAAAGATAGCATGTTTAAATTTAAAAATTTAATGGTAAAAATATCTGTATCCTTTTTAATCTATAATATAATCAATGTTGAGGACTAGCAACTCAATCGCACTACTTGTAGCTGCTTGAGGCAATAGTCACTTAACCACCAATTGGATTTCCCCCATATAAAACTATTCGTAAATACCTATTTGACAAAGGTTGACTGACAGATAATGCTTTAAAGCTTTTTTTTTATTTATTTTTGATGCTAATGAAAGTACAAGACTTACCTGTGTAAGGTCAGATGACTCGCTAACAATTTTCGTGCTACTGAAGCATCTTCATCAATAACCAAACTAGATCAATACTAGACCAGAGCTGACTAGGCAAGACCCTAAGCAATCTTGACAAACGCAATGCATAATGGCCTTACTCTAAGAGAATACTCAAGACTAAGAAGATGTAATCATTGTCATTGGTTTGTGATGAAATACTGACCTGTGTGAAGTCAGCAGCCATGAAGGCTTGTTCGGCGCCAATATATCCAATGACAGGTAATAATAACAGCTGGTATTTGTGACGGAGCTGCCGAAGAGTAACTGCTAACAGCTTGACGCCTGCTAAACCCTGGGCCATAGGTTGTCGGCCCGAGTTGTACCTGAATACAAAGCTCAAATATTTTTACTAGTAGACTATGTTTTTTTTTAAATTCTATAACTTTTATTATAGTATAAAGTTTGTCAATTGTTACTTAGTTTGCGTGGTGGACAATGATATATCATGCTTAGCCTGAGAGTTATATCTGTCTATATGTGAGATTTGACGATTTAAACAAATTATGACCTTGCCTTGTAAGAGGTATGATCTAATACAAAATATAGCAGTTTAGAAAACATTTATAATTGCACGTAATAATTCCATCTGTACATTAATTATTGTGTAACATACTTTAAATGCTGTTTATGTCCTTGTCAGTTCCACTTTATTTGAGATTAGGTAGAAGTTTATTTGTTTGCTTTTGGCTAGGTTACTTAAAGACGGGTCATTTGACCCGCTGTAGTAGGAAACGGTATAACATGGTAGCTTTAGTGTTAAAATGGATTTCACTTTTCTGTTACTATTGTTATGTAATCTATTACTTCGCTAGTTCAGATTCTCTCAACGTGCAATTTAACTAAGCAATTTAAGCAACATATTGTAACAATAGGTTTATATTTTACTGATACAATAAACCTTTACAATATACTTATTTGATCTCCACAAAAATCTATATTTATTTTAATACGATTTTATAACCTGGTGAGGGAATCAACTCGTACAGCAACTAATATAGAGGCGCCTGCCATGCAAGCTAAGTATATTCCAGCTATGACTTGTATCTTCAAGGATGATGGAGTCTCCAAATTTACGTTCTCCTGTAATATAAGAATAAAATGCGTAAGGCACTAGCTAAGTAATATCTATCTAACTTGTTTAGTTAGTCCGTTACGAAAGACCTAGAACAAAAGACAATCGGTTTCTGACCCAAATAAAAAAGTTAGCCGACTCCGTGGTCCTAGTTTTTGTGGTTCTACGAATTTATTTAATAGTTTCAAAAGTGATTGTGTGATATTTCAATAAAATATTGCTTTCTCACATGCGCAGCTGATCCTGAACAAAAGTTAACTCCACACATAGCACCATAGTCCAACTTAACGACGGTACTGTTCACTAGAGCAGCTGCTTGAGGAGCTAGAGTGTCGTTCAAATACGATGTCACTTCGCCCAGTGAAGATGACAGGACTGGAAAAAGGTTATTGATTAAAATCAAATTCATATCTTCATCACAATCCATCAATAGTCACCTACTGGATACGTATTTTTTATTGGGTAAAGAGTAGCAAATGAGCGTGCAGATCACCTGATGATAAGTGACTAC
>DWJH01000601.1:0-10101 GCA_018248735.1 Tagiades litigiosa | reverse complement strand
AAAAAACAAAAAAACTATTAATATATATATATTAAATTCAATATAATCTAAATATATTAATAATAATATAAAAATTTATACACTAGCGAATTTCTACATTTTTATTTTATAAAGTGTAAAAAATCTTAAATTTTGTAACAATTGAGATAATATATAATTTATTATTATCTAGAAACGTTTGAAAATCGGTCGCATAGAATGGTTTATTTTCTTATGAATACATTAAAGTATTATTGTAATCTTCATTCTTTCGTTTCTCAACATTTTACTGCAGACAATACTTGCCTATATTATATTTAAATCTCGCGCTCTAGTCTGTATGCGCCATAAAAGATGTCTTTATAAATCCTGTGAGATTCAATTTTCTCCAGTCGCTTGCTATGTTGCGCCTACCAAAGTCAGATACCATACACGTTTCATAAAAGAATTTTTGTTTCGGATCCGCCTGCAAAGAGAAGGAATTTTATTGTTATTTTTTATTTAGGACAACATATTTGTGGCATTATAATTTTATTTAAATTAGAATTAGAATTAAATTGTGATTTTATAGATAACTTTTAAAAAATTTCAGATATGTATTTTTAGGATTAAAATCAACGTAAATTTTTCAAAAAAAAAGTAATGCCAGTCAGTTCAAAGAGTTTCGATTACACAGTGCCTTGCAAAATAGATTTTTCAATTATATGATTTATCTTTACTATGCTTACCCTATACCACAGACTAACAATCTAAGTAGTAGTTTGAAACATTCGACTCCATCATTTATGCGTAATACGAAAAATACTTTAAAAGCATTTTAGAACCACCAGTTCCCTCATACAATCGGAGGGTTTCATTGTTAGCATTGCATCAAATTACGGGGCTTAGGTGATTGAAATCTTATTCTAACATTTTTTGTTAGCAGACGTACAATTCTTTGCTGATGTTACGAGATAAATCGGATTTATTACAGCTGTAAACGTGTTATGGCCTGTAAAAATTGCATACGATACCAGTTTTTCTCTTGGCTCATCAGAGGGGAGGTATTTATCTATGATTTGATCTGCAAGTTGTTCTTTGTTTTCACAAGTATGAACAACGGATATAACACATACACACACACACACACACACTAAGGTATTGCGTAGTAACGATAATATTTCACAGATTCAAAATCAATGAATTTAATTAATTATTGTAGTGGCTACTAAAGCAATAAACTGGTAATGTCTTTATTTCTTTGTAATTAACTTATTTAAATATGTTGTTTATTCTTATACAAAACGGGCAGATTGGACCAGCATGGAAGGATCCTCTCCCTTTCGTCTGTCTTATCTACAGTTTACCATGAATTGGTTGATGCAGTAATAAAGTAAACTAAATTTTCTAAATAAAAAAATTCTCGGTGATTTGAGTTATATTGTACGACTTTTCTGCGTTATCTGCGTTTTTAAGACTATTAAAATATCACTTGCGATTACTTTGAAGGAAAACATTTTAAAGAAACATTTAGTATAGTTTATCACGAACACATTTCGAAGGTATTTGAAGTCTACCAATCTGCAATTGGCCAGCGAGGACTAAGGTCTAAGTGTGAGGTCCGCTAATGGGTCATGATGATGAATAGTATTTTGACTAAATATTAACATCTATATGAAATATTATCTCCAACCGCAGATACAATGTAATGCAAGCACATTTTGACAGATGTTAAATTCCATAGTAATAAACCTCATTATTCTATTGTTGGAATTATTCACAAAAAGCGGTGGCCGTTATTTACACCGTATCCGGTTGCACTGTATAGACTCCATTACGTAGGCAAATATAGTGATTACCAGCTGTGCTCATTGAACTGGCTCGATTAAGTATCGCACCATTTTTTGAGCAAATATTTATTCTAGAAAGTTATTTCATAATTTATATGTAATGTTGCAACAGAATATGTGGACAATAAAATTTTGTATTGGAGGAATAAAGTATATACATGAATTTAAAATGGTGACTAACCTTAAATTGAGTACTTGTTATCGTTTGCATAATATTGTCTTTTCTATTTTATACCCAGTGGTTCTTTAAACTTTATGTAAAAAGGAAGATATTGTAACTTTACTTATTTAAAGGAAGGAGGTAACTTTACATCCTTACGTGTGCGGTTTTGTACAATCAGCTGTTTTATTTTTTTCGAAAGCCTATTCGAACCTTTCAAAGGTTGTTAAGAAACTAATACAAAGATTAGACTAGTAATTGTTTCTATCATTTAATATCTCTATATATTTCCCAGGGTTTCTCAAACTTTTATGTAAAATGGAAGCTAGGTTACCACTTAACTGTTTTAAAGAAAATTCGCGATAAATCTACATCTTTACGTGTTAAGTTACGATACAGGCTGTTTTATCGCTGGAAGCCATGCGTTCATTGTTGGCACGCTCTACGCTGTATTAAATATCACATTATGAGAATAATATATACAATCGTTCGCTTCTCGCGAGGTGAACATTCGGGAATCAAATTTCGTTCGTCAACTCATGTGATATTTAGAGGGATTCAACTATTTAAAGAGTATTAAATATCTGTTTAACGTTTGTGTTTGTGTAATAAAATATCAAAGAAGCGGCAGTTCTATTATTTGTAGGTTTTTGTGGGCTGTTTTCTCTTTCCAATAAATATTTATAAAGTCTCTTTTGCACGGTAATTTATACAATTTATAAGGTTCAATACATAAGTAAACACATAGGTTTTATTAGTCTAAATATAAAAAGGTTTTCTTTTATAGATTATGTTTTATGCATGATAGACGATGAAAAGAGAATACAAAAACTAATTAAAAAAGACAAAAATCTTTCCGTATTCGAATCGTCGTTTTGTATACCTTGGCAATTGCAGTATTCCTATATTCCTTTTTGCATTGAAGCTGCGTAACTGTAATTTCAAAGCTGTATCAAGATTTTGCATCGCAGATTGCATTTGTATAAGAAGCTTTAATGTTTCTCTAGAAAACAATTAGTAACAGCAATACAATCCCGCTGACGCAGTCGTAATAATACTGCGGAATGAAAGGAAAACTACAAACAACCTTAGCTCAAGTGAGCGTCTTGAATTTCATTACCGTTGTACTATTAATATTTGGTAAATACCCATATTTTTTATCATATTGATAAAAGTGACGATAGGTTAGAAATAAGTTTTATACGCTGGTTAAATCCTAGGAAACGGTCCTCTTTTCTGTCCTTCATATTTGTTTGCCATTTGTAATAATAAGGTATAATTTGCTTCGAGTTGAAGCAAAACGTGAGGAACCCCACATTGAACAGATTTGAGAAAATTGTGATTTTAAAGAATCTATACGTATTTAGATAACTGTGATATTAATCTTCTTATTCTGAGAGGAGGCTTGCGTTCAACAATACTGCACTAAACAGTTGTAATGACACTGTTTTTGTCTTGGACTTTTACATTTCCAAATATGTATTTTATTTTTCCCTTTATTTAAAAAATTTGGTTATGCATTTAAAATTTATTGCATATTGCATTTATTGCATGACGCCTATTGCGTTAAAACAGTTCTTGGTTTACCTGGTCAAGTGAATTTGAAATATAACGTAGTTTTGTGTTGAGGATTGCGAAGTTAAGAAAGTTTTTAACTCTTGTGTTCTAAAACACCGCTTACTTTGTTCGATGCGGTAAGCTAAAAGAACAGTCAAGCAAAAACTACTGTTTTCGGACGCCTAGAGACGTGCACTGTCTACCTTAAAACAAAAGACTGCAGAGGTTTGGTAATATAGTAGCAAAGTTTAACAGCAACTTAGCTATGGCGATGGTTTACTTTAAAGTTGTAAGTGTTATTAATATTAAACCATGTACACAACATGGTTAGGTTTTATGTTACATGTTAAGTTCTAAAGGTGAAATATTAAGCCGTGATTAAACGGTAAGGTTATTTTACGTTTAAGAGTCATACAATTCAATACTATATTCCCACTTTAAATAAATTATAATATTATCTTCCGAGGAAAAGAGAAAAGTTCGTCGAATGCTTTATAAGATTGTACGTAAAGAACTGACACATTCGCAGAACTGGTCGGAAAAAATCTCGGCTGTTCGAAATGATTTGTTGGTTCTGTCCAAATCCGCACAATACGCCATACTTTTATAACTCGCTCCGTAAGTCAAAAGTATTTCGACGAACATAGCAATAGAAGAAGTTTTAGTAGAAAATACGAGCCAAGTTCCTTCCTTTACCTTGGGTGGTAAAAAATCTGAGCTGTTCCCGGCGGGCGGCCGTAGACGCGATAAAATTTACATGTTTCGCTTTCAGCCTATATTTTATTTTAAAGGGTGGAATAAGACGGCATTACGCAAAGGGAATATTCAATTAGAGACAGCTTTTAGATTTATGCAATAGAAAGGCGCTATTGAACTCATTTTCTCGCGCGCCGATTTTTTTCATTTTTTCCCTTTTTTACGAAGCGGCGGAGGCAAATGAAAAACGTCCGTGGAACGCTGTGGATGAAAAAGAAATGTCGAAAACATTTTTTACATTAATTTTTATTAGGTAAACTAGTGTTGTAATACATTGAAATTACTTTAACTATAAAGTTTAATTAAAAAAAAGTCAATGTTCTATAATTCTTAAAATTATTTGATTTTCATTTTAATGTAATGTGAATAGTGTTCTAACTTTCTAGGGCTCATTATACATAAGAACGTACATATTTCTTAATAGGTCACACAGAACGCATCTTTGATTTGATCAGAATAAATTTAAGGTCAAACAGACATAACCTTGAACGTTCGCGTTCTTGTCCCTTATTTAATTAATTATACAGATTTTATTTCCGCAAAATTTTCATAACACTTAACCTAAATTGGCGGGTGGTCCATTTGTTTTGATATCTCCGCCTGAACGTTGAACGGTGAGCCTGTTAAATCTTTTATCGGTCGTTAAGGGTCGGCCTGAGATAGCTTCATTAAAATTTTAGCTAGCCGCAATCCTTGGAAATTAACCTCCTTGTCACGTGCAATGTTTGGGGTGAAGAAGCAAATTGAATTATTTAAAAACGGGAGGTGTTCCCGTTTCAAGTTATTTTAATTAAAGTTTTGGAGATCATCGCGTTTTTATACATAACAATTTTTCGTTCTATGCAAGGCGAGGGATACAACGATTTTAATTAAAAATAGTTTAAGGTTTGTAATATTAATAATTTCGTAAGCAATACTTCCTAAGATCAAAGAATTGTTGAGTTGTAAGACTTCTTGGTTATTTTATTAATATACAACGCAAAAATATATTACGAAGTAAGGACAATAATATTATATTGGCCATAAATCTAAATAACAACTTAAATGAAAATAGAAATGTCCCATGTCGAAAATGTTTATTTTATTCCTACACACTTTCTCGTAATGGGGGTGCAACTACGTGACAGAAAAAATAAACACGTCGAAGTGTTCCTTGGAAAGGAGTGTAATAATATAGGCGAAGAAATGTTCACTTTGGAACTAAAATATCTATAGTCCATAGTCAGCTGGGTGACGAAAAGTTAAGGTTAGTGAGAACTCTCGTAATTTATTACTCTGTAAAGGTGACGGCAAATTATGTTGATGAAGATACACAAAGAGTAGTCTTAAAGTGTTGTATTTACTATCAAAGACGTGATTAAAGTTTAAACATAATTTTAGTTTATTTATATACATTATGTTAAAATATTTCTTTCGTAGTGGCTTTATACATTCTTTAATTTTATGAATTACCTATACCTACGTAGCATTATATATATTTATATGTATAATATTAACAGCTATTTTAAGAACATCTTTTCTAGTCATTAATTTCATGAAAGAACCCTTTAGAATTCATTCGACTAATTCATTAAAAAAACCCTGTGCTATAAATATGAGTTATAGTGACAACTCGTTATATTTATTCTGTTTAGTTTATTAGAAACAGATGTGGCTCGACGTAGCGACTGTTAAAATAAGTGGGATTTATTGAGAGCCTTTGATGTCTACGAGAGCAAATTTCCCCTACTTTATTTTAAATCCACTTTCTTGGGCCTTTTCTCGCTTGAATTTCTTTTTACTTACTTGGAACCTTTGCATACCTTCACGTAATAGAGTGATAACACTTATCGCGGTAATTTTGTGAGTTTACTTAAAACAGTATAACAAACAATAAAATTTCGATTGTTTATATAAATCGATTACATTATGATGTAATGGAATTCTATAACGTATCAATTTTAAATTTTAATACGTATTATAATCGCTACTGTTCCATAAAAATAAAATACGAAAGACTCTTTTACTATCACATTATATACAGAAGACAGTTATAACATTAAGTAATTAATAATTTCGACCGGCTACAGATTCTCGGACGTGACCTATGTGACGTATTCAAAAACACGCGATACACTTATATCCCTACACTAGGTTTTCTGTGTTGCGTGTGACGTAAACACAGAACACACCACAAAAACTCAGTAACTAAATGTTCGCCCTGTCCGAAAATTGCAGATGAACCTTGAACAACTCAAAACCATAACTAAATTCCATAAGGGGCTATTCACACTCGTGCATATTACGAGATGTGTGCGGGTCTATTACACACATGCATAATGCATGCTTTGAAAGTAAAATGTATATGTATGTTGCCGGCATTCTAGCGGACGAGAGACATATTAGGGGCGATGTGTGATTATTGTTTACACTGTATTCTGAAGAGTATTAAGTAATATGTTGATAACACGCTTAAAAATATTTGCTCTCATTTAAAACAATTCCTTGTCCTATATACTCATGTCATTAATCAATTGTAATTAAATGGTAAGATCGGTAATAAATCATTTTTATCATCTATACAAACAAACAAACAAATACATTTATTCTCAAAAAAAATGTACATAATGAATTTGGGCTCGGGGAAACAGCTCTTGAAAGAAATACGCATTTAAGAAACGAATTCATTATGAGATTAAACTAATATGCTAATAATAAAAAAAACTTATTTTACTAATTCAATTATATTAACCTGTTAGAAAAATAAGAACCAAATACCGAACGCAAATAAAAGTTCACCGATAAAACTATCCCGGGATGAAATAGGACGGCCTAGCACTTAGACGGGAATGCGTACGTGTATATCAACGGGAGAAGATTTATCCTAATGACATCCGTGAACCAGGGAGCTGGTATATAAATCGTCGAGTTGATCCCTTAATATAAATATTATGGAAAGGGGCACAAACATGTCAGGAGCGCATGGTTCAGAACGCAAACAATTTGTATCAACCACGTTTCCAGAACTTCTGATCGCACATTTGCTTATTACTTGTTTGTTCTGGAATTATTGAAATTACTCGTCGCGATGTAGGTTAAGCGAGCGTTAAGGGTTAATCCGACACAGTTTCGAAAGTAAATATTGACTGCAAACTCGCTATTGACAAGATTGGGATTCGTTTTTATTTTTCACATTTTTCTTATATTAATTTTTAATGATGGCTAAATATTTGCTCTTAAATTATTGTTTATTCAGCTTTTAAATAGTGAAGCGAATTGGCTCTGGTATTTTTCTAGCAATGCAGCTGTGATCAAATTCTAACAGAATAAATTGAGACTTGTTTCAGTTATCAAGAAGCAGTGTAATAAATGTCTATTTGTCACACGAATTCATTATATTAATAAATAATGAATTCGTTACTGTCGACACTTAAAAAATGTACTTTCCTCAAACTTTATATTAAAAAGTATCATTTAAAAGGTATTATATAGTAGCGTATTAGTCAATAAACAACTTTAATAGGCAAACATCAAACAGATTTTGGATGAGTTCTTTTGTTTTTTCAGCAACAGCAACACTTTGTCTTCCTGTGCGTTTTACGACACTAAGTCCTATTTTACGACAAAAATAGCGTCATTAATTTGTTTGACGTAATTGGGTCGCTAGCGAGTTCATTAAACCAAGTGAAATATCACATCCTTCCTTTCTAACGAATTGGGCTAACGTTTTCCAATATTTTTAATGGAACAGTTTGCCAAATTATATAGCTTAATCAGATTTTAAGGGTTTAAGGGTTATTTACTTTAAGTAAGTTTTAGTTTATTTAAGCAAAGTAACCTTTTGATGTATTTTAGAAATTTATCAAATAACTTTTTTTTTCAAATATTGTTTTTATTTTCTTTGTTATTTCATGATTCAATTACATGAAAGTAAAGACAACTAAATGGATAAATACTTCTTTAAATTGGCCAACACAAGCATCAGAGACAGTACAATGGTAAAAAATGTCAGAGCATAATATTAATCAGTATTGTTTCATCAAATTTGGGTTGTAATAACAGCCCAAACAGTAAAAAAAGTACAAAATTAAAAACAAACATTGAAGATATATTTAAAAAAACAATACACAATTTTCAGCGTTCGATATATAAAAAACTTAACCATCATTTTGTCATCGTTCAATAAATGAGTTCATGTGTATAATGCACACAAAAAAATATACGTAACAGGCGATATATTTTTTAGAAGCGACCGCAGCGAAGCGGCGACACACGTGGGTTTAATGGGTGCACTCTAATGCAGAGATGCTCTATTTCCCCTTTATACCACTACATTGGACTAAGTACCTCGGGAAACTGGAATGAGTTGAGGTACGTTACGTGGAAACGACATTCACTTGATGAGAGGTGAATTTAGAGCCGAGATTTTCCGTCCTTTAGCGCTAGAAGTTTGGGGAATACTTACGTAAGGAACATTAGAGACACCGTTTCCTCGACAATAAAGAATTAAACTTCTAAATTAAGTTACGGTTAGGTTAGTTAAATAAGCATTTTCATTTATTTATTTCAGACGTTTTGTTTATTTGGCTTGGTATGATAATGTGATGGCAAGACTCTAATAGCTTATCTTTTAATAGAATCTTTAGAATATATCAATCTTTCAAAATTTTTATGAATCAACCGTTCTGGAGTTAAAAATAGTATGGGAAGCAAAATTTCAAATGCCTAAAAAGGGATATTTTAAATATAACATTATTTTTAAATGTTTCTAATCGTTCAGTAACAATCATCATTGCAAACTTAACATCCAACTTGTCAAGGTATGCGTTAAATAACACAACATATCAATGTATCTGTCAAATATTTGTACGTATATAAAACAGTGCCATTTTTCAAATTGCGGGTGATACGAAGAAAAAGTTAAATAACTTGTGATAATAACTCGCAACGCTTATTTCACCTGACACGTCTTGCCTAAAAACGTGCGCGCCAAGATTGGAGCGCAGACTGTGGAGGTTGAGTGGAAAAAATCAAGTGTGCCCGAAACTAATTTAGTCCCACGACCCGGCATCGTGCTCTTCGGAACTCGGAATGGTACACATTTTAATCAGGCATACCTATTTTTTTTATAAAATGCCACGCCGGCGCGGAAAGATCGTTCCTTTTAATTTTTTCGTCGGGAAGATATATGGATGTGTCTGCATTCATCGCAATCATCAGGTGGAGCCCCGTTCAACAGTTTGTACTTATTAGTTCTTTTATCCACTCCGTTTTCGTTTTTTATTTTGGTGGTCATTAATTAAAAACGTTTAGTTTTCAGTGTACAAATCAACAATAAAGTGTTTGTCAACAATGATAAGCATTTGGAAGTTTTTGTCATTGGCCTTATATTTTTAAAATGACTGGCAATCTAAAGATTACGACATAAACAAATCAAAAAGTAAGATTGGATCAAAACAAAATCAAAATCGAATTTGTACTCCACAAGTCTACGGCTAAACGTTTATTAAGATGTCGTAATAACTTACACTCGCTGCGGGATTGTCTGCATCAAATTATACCGACAAAGCCGCGATAATAATAATGATCTTTCGGCCATCGTACCACGCTTATCTTAAACTACGCTTCATTGCCTCCATTGCAGTGAAGCGCTTACAATAGCTGCTATAGTAGCATTACCATATTACCCAATAAACCAGGACATTCGTAAATATTTTACACTAAATACTACAAGCCATAACTTAATAATATACAGGTACTATTTATTAACATTTAAATCTGATACCGCGCTTTGACTACTATTGAATGATGTCGTGATACAACAATGATCTATCTATCTAT
>DWJH01000600.1:0-10102 GCA_018248735.1 Tagiades litigiosa | reverse complement strand
CCAAGCGCCGGACAGAGGTGGTAATCAGATTAGAAAATTGCAGAGACAGATCGGGTGGGAAGAGTGTAGTGTTCCAGTCGTCGGGTTTCTGGAATTATAAGCGTTGTGTTATATATCTATACATAAAATAAAATTGTAACAGGTGAATGTTGGTTCATTGTAGATATTGAAGAAAAATCAATTGGAGGTTATGCCTTTACTGGTATACAATGATCTAAAATCTTTTGTTATCCTTTTATTACCAATTGTGTTATGAAAAGAATAAAAAAAAATAAAATAAATAAAATATTTTTCAATTTTTTCCTTACCAAAAGTGTTAGATTTTTCCTATTTATATATTCGGCCCATTCCTCTTGGAAAGGCCGGTCCATACACAACATGGTCTCTAGTCCTTTCATAGCGTCCTGAGACCGGCTACTAAGAGGCACAACTAGTGAGAGGTTGCCGGAGCAAGGCCAGCCCGGTTCCTCATTCAACAATTGTATTATTGGTTCCACCTGAAATAATATAATTTATAGTTATATCTGCTATATCTAACATATATCTACACATTTTTTATTATGGTACGAGTAGCAAACGAGCGTGCAGTTCACCTGGTGTTAAGTGCAATGCAATCCATGACAATTGTAATTTATACCTTTATAATTCTTTCTAATGTAAAAATATTAAGCTCGCGACCGAACAATTTGAAAAGAAAACAAATTTAATCAAAATTAGTTCATCTTTTTTAGGCTTAGAATGAAAAAAGAACACATTTTTACATTCTAGTTCATTAAAATTAACGTACATCAGTATCTCCCTTGACAATAATATCAACGGTGTCGACCATAAGGCGGGGCAGGTTGGGCATAAGTTGCTGTAACGCAGCCGATGTGATTGCCGGCACTTCTGAGCTAGCTTTCTCGTTCCTTGATATCGCTAAAAGACATAACATAACATTTTTATTTATTTTTTAATAAAATCTAAAAACTTTTTTATGGCATTGTTCTAAAATTTTAAAGGCTTTGCTCTCAAAAGGAGAACATTTGCGCCTATTTTACAGATTTGTGTTTGTTTACGGGCGTTGGATGTATGTGGAGTGTTGCGTGTGTCCATAGTATAGTGTAACAGAATACGAAGTTTTGAGTATGCGAGGCTAACTTACCTCCGAGAAGCCTCAAGACGTCGCTCATGCCTACCATGGGTTTCATGGCGGAGGTGAACCAGAATTTAAGCATGATCCATTTGTCTGCAGTCACATTAAAAGCCCCACAGTCTATTACATTCAAAACTTGGAACAGGAGTTTCAAACTGAAAAATATTTCTTTATGATTTACGTAATCCTTATTTAATGCAAAACTGACTTTCACATCGTCGAGCTGTGATTGGAGAGAAGGCTAATCATGGATTGTGATGATGATGATAATACTATCAAAATCAGTGTTCGCGAAGTCTTCCAAATTAAACTATATTATTGTAAGTCGATTTGAATAGTTTACCTTAAATGCATACTTCTGTTAATATTTTTCTTGTTCAACCAGAACTCCCTTGCTTTATCCACCATATCTGCGATTCGCTGCTTCATATTATCATCCATTCCATAGGTTTTGTACTCAAACAGATACGGGTATCCCTTGTCCAACTTATTGTACAGCTCCTTGAGCGCGCTTATCAGCAATGACCAATCAATATCGTCAAAAGGACCATGTGTTGTGTTTTTTACCTTTGCTATCTGAAATAATATAGCTGATGTAAGGTAGTGGTGGTAGAGTCTATACAGCTCAACGAGGTCAGCATCACAACCAGACCTAACATATTTCTACTGTAAAGCAGAATTGTACCCTTAAGTTGTGTTTTAGTTCGAAGGGCGTGGGTACCCGGATACAGACTGGTAGCCGCAAATATCTAGGGCATGCGGATGATCATATCCAGAAATACGCGGGATGCTAGTAATGGCACCGATAAGTCTAAAGTCTAAGTGAGAAGCAACCACAATAAAGTATAAATCGTATTTGAGTAAACTTACAGCATTTCCTATGATCGAATCTCTTCGGAGGCCGTTATTAATTACTACGGAAACATTACACATAATCGACAAGAGAGACTCCACATCCTCGGAAGGTATGTTCAGGTAAAGGATTGCGTTTTCCACACCATTACATAGTATTTCCTCGCTCGGAGTCGACAAGGAGCTGTAGGTCTGAAAACAAATGAAGCTATATGCTTACATTACTGTTTCGTATGATTTATCTTCAGTTCATCGGCTTACTACTGAGCACAGACTTACTTCACTATTCTATAGAATAGTCACCAATTTCCGGAAGAATATTGACATCTCATTGTCTTACCTTATCTTCATCAAGCGCAGTGAGCAAAATAGTTTCAATTATTTTCGGATACATCTCTCTTGTTTTCTTCACCAGGTCCTCAGGTGCAGCTTCTAATTCTTCGTTGATGGCCAACAGAATTGTTGTAGCATCTCTAAATGGCGGACTTATTTTATATTCCAACATTGGATTTTGTTTTACAACTTCTTTCGCTAGAGCACCGTTCACTGTTATTCTGTGAAGTACATTGTCGTTAAGGTTTAAAAGAAGTATTAATATTTGATTACCTCTTCATAACTTAATTATTAATATGTTTATAATGGTGATCTGGTCAAACTTATATTTATTAGGCATAATAATTGTACAATACAAATAGGACGATTGTCCTACGCTAAGCTTGTAACAGCTGTCTTGCTACACTTGAGGTCTAAGTTAATGACCTTAATATCCTGGGTAAGCGTATAAGCAGTTACTTAAAAATTAAAACTGAACTTACAACATGTGGTTTCCTAAATGGCTTTTTTCACGAGCTTTCTTTAAAAGTTCCGAATCTTCATCGATTCCTAATACCTTGCTCCAATTTAGAGTCGGAATTTTATGACTTTCTATTTTCCTTAAAGATTTTGCAAAGCTTCTGAAGATCTCGAACTCTTTTTCAATCGTATACAGATATGGGGTCGTATCTCTGCCTACTATTTCCAAGACAAATAGAGAGGCCATGCTGTTGATCTAAAAAAGTAACAATATTAAAATTCAACATTTTCGATAAACATTTAATTCAAGTATAAGTAAACTGTTTTAAAACTCTTACGTTCTCCCTAACATCGAAAATCCCAAACGATGTGATCATATCCATCATGTAATTGTTCCAAGCAGCCGTACAGAAAAGCTTCTTCCACTTGCCTGCCTCTGATCTCGATACTAAGAAAAACTTTTGTACTTCATCTACATCGCAAAACATTTTCTCTGGATTATCTATTTTATCTGTCAGCAACTGGAAACATTCGAGTAGTAAGACTAATTCAATATAATCTACAAACATTTGGAAAATAATAAAGGAACGACTAAAATGATGTCCAAGAAATTCTTCGTCCAATTTATTAAATATTTGAACTTGGTAAAGCGTTTGATCATAAAGGAGACGGTCCATACATCGCTGGGCCAACCTATTACAAGAAGCAAATTAGTATAGTTACCATAACACGAAGATACAATAAGATTTTTATAATTTTTAGGTAAAAAGCCTGGATGCCGAGGCTCAAAATGAAAAATTGTAATATGTTCGTTTTGCAACTAAAAAAGCAATTTTTTGTGTTTTGGATTTGCCAAAAAATAAGATTTTTTTTGGAATATAACTCATATCTGTAAAGAATTAGCCCAAAAGTGATCCGTCTCCTTTACCTTTTATGTATATTAAATTTGAATTCAACTGTAATAAGCTATGATCTGTGCTTACCTGAACTCTTTCTGGATCAGCCACTGCCTCTAACCCCTTTCCCACAATATCAGTAGGAAGCGTTAGTAACACTTTAACTCCTAGGGGGTTCCTCTGGGATACGTTATAGACCACCTGTTCAATGTTCATATTGATGTTCAGAGCCTGTTCTGCCCCTTCGACTAGTTTTGCAAACAGCGTTGAGTAGAATGAAAAGTCGTGCTTTGTTTTCCCAGAGAGAAACTTGTAAACGAAGTTTATTGTTTTAGACAGACTGAAAGGTAGAACTTGAGTTATTTTACAATTATTTAATTTTCTAAATCGTATGATTATATTTTTAATTTGTGGTATTTATGCTCGTAGCCGGAATGATTATAACTACATTCTTACGTTATTATCATGTATCGTCATATATATCGTCATATATACGTAATTACTGGGAAAAATATTTCCTATTGTTTTAAAATTTTTGGTTAGTAAAATTTTTAGATTTAAAATTTTGTTAGTTAAAAAAATATTGAATAAGTATCTTCTTCCGAGTGTTTATAATACTTAAATACTCGTATAAAAGAAGTTATCTAATATTACAATATCTATTACATTATAGAAGAAGTCGTAAGAAGACTATACTTACACTGTAAGCATATTATCTATGCCATCACCGGCGCTTAATTCTTGAAACAAAGCTATTGCGTCATTAAAAACGTTAGTGATTTTGTCCAATTCCACATTTATGTCTAATTTCTTTTTAATATTCGTCAGTGCGACATCTGCGATATCTTCAATTGAATTATTACTTTTTGTACTTAAAATTTTATACAAATATTGAACGCTTATAACAGATACATCGGCAATATCTTTTACTGTTTTATAAGCCTCTGTGTCGCCAAATGTTTGCTTGAAGACGTCCAACACTTGAGTCAACCTAAAATATTAAGATGAAATAAGTTTTTCTTAGTACCTTAATTTTGTAAAATGTCAATTTGACTCATTTCTGTAGTACAACTTACATAGTCAAATTAACGTAAGTAAAGTCAACTTCTTCGCTCTTCAATATTCCTGTCACTTCTGTAGGCATGAAGTTATTCATTGACATCATACGAAGCACTGCTGTCGACATGTCACCAAGGCGGATTATTCTATCGTCACCCGATATCTTATAGTATATATCACCTAGCTATAAAAAATAAAATATATTTTTAGATAGACAGAGTTCGAGAACAATAAAACGGAAGAGTCAGAGAGAAGAGAGACAAGAAGAGGCAGCTGAAGCGCTAAGTAGCATTAGATCGTATGTGAATCACAACATAGTGCCCTTCGGACAACTGGCATAGGCCGCTACCAATAGGAATGAGCTAGACTTTCAGGAAGTATGGAAATGACTCATATTAAATTGAAATTGTCTGGTAGAAAGGAAGCATCTGTATAAAGTACAAAAACCCATCTTCATCAATACCAGTTTTGAAGTTACCAATGAATACAGTTGATACTTGTAGCAACCAAAGATATCAAGGTATAAGAAAATGAATAGTAAACTTGTTGCAAAGATTTGTTATTTGATACTTACCAATTTTATATATTTACCAACATTAGCTTCTGATATTAAATTAATGACTAGTTTCTTTATAACTTTCTTTGACAAATTACACAGTTTGCTGGCAAATATGTCTACGTGCTCCTGTTTTTTTATCTTCAATACCTTGGCAATAGTGTTTGCGCTACACATATCTAAATTTCCTTGCATTATCTGAAATTCATTTCATAGAGTTAAGTCTAATTTTCCTATTAGTTTATTAACAATTCATTCTATATTATCTTGTTCTTACAAATTTGATTTATCAGAAGTAGTTATTAGGTTACTGTCGATTAGAATAGTAACAACGTGTTTAACTACTCTATTTCCATTGTTTCTTTACGACGTTACCATCATGGCATATGGTTACCATTATCATTTTAATAACAGATTCTGCTTTGTAAAATTCAATAGAATCTGCAAGTAAACTTACACCTTCTAAACTTATTTCAGCAGCCATGACGCTGTCGGTTACGTCATCTTTTATATCAAGTTCTGAAGTTATGTATTTCCTTACTCTCTCGGGATGTAGAAATAAATCGTTCACATGCAGCCCGTTTTCTATAACAGAAAATAATTATCACGTTTTATTACATCGTCATAATACTTTTGATAATTGTCAAATTTTCCTCTGTACTTTTAATTAGGATTTTTTGCTTGCATGGCTGGGAAATGAAATGATTAGATTCACAATAGCCAATACTTTTAGGCTTAGTTATTTAATATGCATGAAATATTTTAATTTGTCTTCAAGGTATTTATTATAAATCAATTTTTATTGTTTCCTACTAATGTTAAAATTTCTATAAACATAAAAAATCAACTAAATAACTTTTTGAATATTTATATATAATATATTTCAAATGTTTATAATATTGAGATTAGCTTTTCCCACCTAAATGTTGCTGTAGAATTTAAATTTACGTCTAATAGATGTAAGTGTTTATAAATCAATTATAATAAAAAATATGTGGATATTTTACATATTTGATTTTATATTCAATCCATAGGTTGTAATGAAGATGATCACGGCGATGATGAAAGATGTAAGAGCCTTCAATAGATATCTTACTGATTATATGCACTAAGGTGGGATGATCGGCCACTTCGACGGCAGTCGCCAGCAGCTTCAGGGCATCGGGAAGCACTGCAGCCGTGTCCATGACTGTGCTGTTGCTGACCAGCGGCGACATCTGCCGCTTTATCTCCGTTAGCCTGGATAACAAGCAAAAGATTAACACACCCCCTCGTATTAGTTTTCCTTTTCGCAGCTGGTACGGGCACATACAACACATAAATACCCAACACCTGAAAACTACGTTTACTCCTGCCGGGAATCGACCCTGGGACCCGTGGTGAGTCAGATCAGTCTATCTAAGTTCAACAAGATCAGTTGTTTGAAGTCCACCAATCCGCATTTGACAATATAGTGGACTATGGCCTTACGTATCTGACAGGAGACACATGCCCAGTTGTGGGCATTTTCTGAACGTAGAAAACTACTATAGTAAGTAGATATTAAGCTAACTTTAGTATCCAGTCAGTAGTGGGCTATTAATGGGTTGTGATAATATATATAAAAGTTTATTGATAAGCATGTAGCTGTTTCAGGAACTACGGTTTTGAAAACATTTGAAAATTGTATGGAATATTCTGAAAAACTTCTGCCATACCTTGATTTCTCATAGCTGGGTATCTCATTGAACTGGTCCATAGGCGAGCATGTGTTGTCGACGCTGCATATGAAGGACTGCATGAAGGTCATCATGCCAGCACTGGGCAGTGCACGTGCGGGGAACTGGCCTGAATATTATGCATATTTTATTAAAGACATTTTATTGGGAACGTACGACTCAACGTAGAATTGTTTTGACGGATTACCGCTTTAAAATATTTTTTTTATTCCTCGGGAACAGGATTTTTACTTGAAAGGTACTCACTTCTTAAATGCAAAATTAAATGCTTCTTCGCATGTAAAATTTAATGAATTTCGAAGATACTTTATGAAAACTTTGTTTCTCATTTATTATATTACTAGCAAAATCTACAAATTCGTTCGCTTAATAAGTAGAAAATCTTAGTAGAAGACAAGTTACTGGATCTAATTGTGAATTTAAGGCTTTGTCGGATCTATTCAAATAAAAAAATCATTAAAATCGGTCCAGCTATTTAAAAGGAAGAAGGAGGAGAAGGAAAGATTGAAGTTATAATACAATTCTTTTACTTACATGTCGGAAAGTCTTGATTATTCACATTAACTCTTACAATATAGAGACTTGACATCACACACGCGGCCCATATCACACCACAGAGTGTTATCTGTCAAAAATACAATCATTATCATTATCATTATCATACAAAAGCCCTAAGTGAAACCGAAAACCGAACCACATGGATGGAACTTAATCGTGAAGCCACAAGACTGTCAATGACACGACCTTCATTAATGAAGAAACGACTACAAAGAAGATTTTTTTCGAAGAAATTTCAACCCCCATTACACCACCTTAGGGTTTGAATTTCACAAAATCCGTTCTCAACTGACGCCTCCTTCCTATAAACTACTCCTATGCTAAATTTCAACTCTATCGGGCCAGCCGTTTTTGAGATTTCGTGATTAGTGAGTGAGTGAGTGAGGGAATGAGTGACTTTCCGCTTTTTTATATACATAACTGCGTGTCTGTTAAGGATGAGATCTTTTTTGTTCGAGTTTTAGTTTGCGCTTTTAAATATGCTTCCGCAAATTAGTACAGCAATAAATTATAAAATACATTTAAAATTCAATAGATTTTTTTTGCGTTTTCGTAATTTACATCTATTATTATGAGGAAAGAATTTAGGTAACTAAATAATGATATATAGTTACATTATTTCACAATTGTCCTTGCGTATTTAAACTTTTTGCTACAACTACGGAAATATTGCACGACCCGATGGCTCTGATGACTATGACAAAATGTATTAACGGAACAGTTTTTCTGTCAGTGTGTCACACAGTTGCAATCCATGGTACTGAGCCAGAAGACAGTGAGCGAGTGAACGAGTGAGTAAGTGAGTGTGTGTGTTAACACTTACCACATTCCGTTTCCGTATGAGGTAGTCCTTCCACAGCAGCAGCCGAAGTTGTCGGCCTGCCGCCATGATGTCTGCTGTCTGCCCTTCTCACCATCACTAAAAATGAAACAAAAAATAAAAGATATTATGTAAAACATCCTTACTAATATTATAAACTGGCTTATGAAAATCTACGTATAGATCTTTGAAGTTAAGTAGAAGTATTGCAAAATTCTATACGACGGTACATAAAAAGGCATACAGTCGAATCGAGAACCTTTTTCTTTCTTTAAATTTGTATGCCTTAACGGGCTGAATATGGCGTTCCAATGTTGTTCTACAATCCTATAGCTACCCATATTTGTGCAAATAAATGAATTTGAATTTGAATTTGAATTTGAATTTGAATTTGAATAAAAATGAAAGTTAATTATCCGCAAAACTGGACCTCTGAAGTTGCAAAAAAAACATATTCCATCGTGTAAACTTTTGTAAAATTTTTATTCCATTAACTTAGCTACCGGCGTAGGATTAACCAGTGTTAATATTGGAGTATGGCAATTATCCTAATATACTCCTACCATAAGGGTCATATTACCTCAAATTCTTTATGAAACAGCTCGATAGCCTCTTCCAACGTGTCTATTGGCACCAGCATGTCCTGTATTACGTGTGCGCGATCATACAACTTGGTAACAGCTTCAGGTTGCGTGAGCTTCAGCAGAGACACCTCGGGAGGCATCAGCCAGCCGAACAGATATCGGAATATGACGTTGTTCCCGAAAGGAACTATATCCTGTAAGTTTCACTCTCAAGTTTTATACATATAAGTATATTAAGAAGTAATTTCTATTAAATATTGTTGAATGAGTTGTGTACCGTGCAATACAGGGTCAGTTAGGTCAGGTCTTAGTTAGTTTGTACAAATTATTATTACTATTATTTTTTGTATATAGCGAACGGCAGCATATTAAGCAAAAGCAATATTTCATTATAATGATAGAGTTTCGTACATTTTCAATACGCACACGACTACGTGGTTCTAAAGTGGTTGTAATAAGGTAAAACAAGTGTCCCGCGTCCGAATCTGATCAACAAATATTTATATGACAGAGTAATTATGGTTTTCGAGTATTGTGTATATGTGTGTATGTGTAGTATACATGATGTGTAGTCTGTATATCGATTTTAGTGACTTTTAGTAACAGTAGTAAACTGAATTCATTTTAATAAAGAAATGCAATTTTTACTAACCTGAAGCTCCCAAAAGAAGCTTCGTGTATGTCTATGGTAGTAGTCCCTCAGAGGTATGTACTCCACCACTTTTTTGTTTTTACCGCGCTTGTAGTTGGTCAAAAGTCTGTTAACTTGCGTAAAGAACCATTCGGAATGCCACTTGCCAATCGGGTTTAACTGTAACACAATTGGTTTAATGAGCGCTTCCAATTTACAACTTAGTTGTAGTAACATAATAGTTTACAAAATTATAAAAACGCATTTCTCTATACACACATAAAACCAGCACTTTTGTTCTGATGATTATAAGGATTAAACGAATTGTTGATAATATTATTTTATTATCATCGATTCTTAATACACATGCATAAAACGATTTAGACGTCTAAAAGTAGGGAAAAGTGCATTCAAAGATTCTGTTAAGTGTATACATTAATACGACCAAATTACACACAGGTATAGCTAATAAAAATCAACTCCCTTTTAAAAAACAGCGAC